>JAODPA010044370.1:34131-131724 GCA_025585075.1 Nepenthes mirabilis | reverse complement strand
ATAAATAATACAATTGTTCAATTAACATCAAATAATTATAATTAAAAGGGATTAAATCACTCCCCAAATTATAAACTAGGGATGTGAGATAATTAATAAACAATGGGAGGACTGAAAAGTCAAAACCCTTCAAACAACCGTACGGTCACCTTGCTTTTCCGCACTGGCTGCGTCAGGCTTCGGAGGCTTCTTAGAGAAGGGAGACGATCTGCTGTCGAAGAAGCTCGCGAACGGCTGGCGTACCGGTTTCTCTTCCGAGCTCTTCCGCTCTTTGGATGATGCCGTCGGCTTCTTCCTCGACGGCCGACCGAAGATCTCGCTCAGCCTCTTAAACCGCCGTTTCGGCTCGTCGTTCGTGGTTGTTTCCTCCTGCGGCGGCTGCATCATCTTGATGACTTCCTCCGGGCGGGCTACCATTGCCCCCACCGTTTCATAAACCTGTAAAAGGGAAGTTTAGGTATGCCTTGCTAACGATACTTACGCTATAATTTTGTATAAAACAGTGAATTTAATTATTAATATATTTATATCNTTGAAAAACAACTAAAGATAAGGAAATTCGGTTCTTTTTCCTGCCAATTTTTTTATTATATGCTTCCCTTAATTCTAAATGAAAAATGAAAATCTATAAAATTCTAATATTTTTACATATTTTTTCCATGCTATTTTTCCCTAATATTTTTCATCTAATCCAAACACCAAAAATTATTTTCTTTTAATTTTTTAATTTTTTATATTTTCTCTTATCCGAATATACCCTGAATTAAAAACTCATAAAATTTCGGTCAATTACAAGGCATACCTGGCAAAGATCGTCGAGCTTCTCGCTCCAAGACTCGCCTTGACATGCAGTGACGACATAATCTTTACACTCGCAGAACAGCTTCGATAGGTTGTCATCCTTCGAGACTCTCGGCTCGGCAACCACAAATCCTAAACCAAGCTGAAAAATAGGGAAATTTTTAATAATCATATAGATCGGGTTTTGATATCAAATGCTTGTAAGCTACAAATGCATAAGTTCATCGTGCAAAACGAAGCATCAAGTATATACGCCAATGACAAAATATCAGTATCAATATTGATCTTGGCTGCATCAGTATCAATATTGGTCTTGGCTATATCAGCATCAGCCACTGCAGGCGTAATTTTTTTTTCACAAGCACATCAAAATTAAAACAAATGCTAAAATTGAACCAGATTTGACTATAATTTACATATTTCAAGTGATTTAAGACACTTTTTACACATTGAATCAACATTTTAATACTGAATTACATACTGCCAAATATTAACACGATAAAAATAACGCCAAATAAATATTTGCGATATTTCAAGTGTTTTCAAATGGTGCTTGGATTGTGCTTTTTTTTTTTTTTTTTGGATAGGAAAATATATTATCTGATATGTTACGATATTTTTAAAGAAATTCTTTCCCTCCTTAATAGTCTTTACTAGAAAGATTGAATGAGGAATTAATGCGGACTGCGAACCGTCGACTGTAATAAAATATAATAATGAATGACTTGCGATGCAATAAAAAATAAAATTAAAATTTTTTTATGAAGAAAATAAGGCCGGCCTAGTGCACAAGGCTCTAATTTTATAAGATTTGGGGATGATCAAATATATGCAAACAATACTTGCATATCATATAAATATCACCCAAGAGANTTATATAATTAGTATTGCCAAGTTAATTTCTACAATTATATTTACGTATATGTTGATTTTATAGTTAAATGACTTTTGTATATTTTAAATTCGTACATAATGTCCTTACATGTTTAAATTTTTGAAGTATATATTTTACATATTTCAGAATTTCATAAATTGTCCCTACATGTATATTATTTGAAATGAAGTGTTAAAATTTCACCATGTTCTTGATTTTTACTAATTTTTTGGTAATTTTATTTGAAAATGTGATAATGTGGCATTACATGTTTTAGATGAAAGTATGTTTAAGTTTCTACAAAATTTAAAGTAGTGTGTGATAAGAAATTTGAAGGAAAACTCTATAATTTGTTAAAAGATTAAAAATATTTTTTAGAATAGAGAAAATACGAAAGTTATGTGAAATTGTATAGAATTTTTATTTGTTTAAGTATCGGACTATTGTAAAAATATCAGTGGTAATATATTATGGCATGCCTTAGTATATTATAGTGGTGATCGATGTTCGAATTTATCATCTGTGAGTGAAAATGACGTTCAACTTTTTTTACAGTATTATATATATGACGATTTACTTACGGATTTTAAATAGTAGCGTAAGATAGTTGGTTGTGTGAAAACAAATATAACTCAAGTTTCAATTATTCATTCCTTAGTCGGTAAGGTCCTATTGGCCCTTAGTTTATAAAAATTAAATGGTTGCACATCAATATTTCGCATAGCACGATCGATTTAGAAGAAAAAAAGAAAATTAGAAACTATGTATAATTATTATGAAAATCCATGTCATTATATCTAAATTTGATTTACTATCATTTCGATAAGTTTTAATGTGAATTATATGTTAAATTATTCAAACTATATGTCTTACTGAACTTTCAACTCACACTTATTTTTATTTTTGCTAATCCTTTTAAATTAGCGGATTTGATACTTGCAGGTGAGGATAAGAAGAAAGAATATATTTGAGAAAAGAAATTAGTTTAGAATTTCATTAGAATATGATATTGTATTTAACTCCAAATAGTAGCTTAATATTTATATTTTCTGGATAATAGTTTGTTAATAATGAAATAAATGTTGGCTTGCCCAGTAGAAACTTTATGCAGAAGTAGTTTATTTTAATTTATATTGATTAGACGTATCTCCTTACGTATGATTTGATATTCTAGTATAATCGAAATTTTGAAGCTATTTTCAAGTGTGATATTATTCGGATTCTGTGATTAGATTTATTAATATATATATATATTTGAGTACTGAGACGTGACAACTAAATCTACAAAATGAGTAAAAAAGCCCATTATCCACATAATGGTGAGGAGAATATTCCATTCAACCATATCAAAAGCCTTTAGGAAGTCTAATCTTTAAAGCATATCTAGATTTTTCTTTGTCCAAGTGATACCAATTGAATAGTTTCTGTGCAAGTAAAATATTGTCCCTAATACACCTACTTACGATAAAATCCATATGAGAGCAGCTAAGGAGAGTCGAAAGACAGTTGGAATTCGTTTGCAAGCAAATTTGAGATGATTTTATAAATAATATCATAACAGGAGATAATTATGAAGTTACAGATATACACTAGGACATCAAATTTAGGAACAAGGGCGATCGAAGTCGTGTTAATTTGCTTAAGCATCCTACCAGAGATAAAAAAAGTTCATAACAGCTTACAAGACAAGCTAACCCACACAACTCTAATTTCTTCTGAAGAAGGCCACTAAGAAACCATTCAGACTTGGGTCTTGTCATCTCCAATACTATAGAGCTAATCCTTAATGTCCTCCAAGCTAATCGGGGCATAGAGAGCTTCATCCCTAGAAGTAGGAACGTGATAGAAAATGAAAGGCTCAATCGCAATCGGGGAAATGGAGGGACACAGTTAGATCTGCCCAAAAGCTGAAAATAGGAATTGGCCTCATGCTTAACTTTCTGTAAGCCAGCAGTGTAGGAGATATTCCTTTTAGCGACAGCTTTGAAGGAAAATCTCATGCATTGGTGGAGCTTAATCTAGTGAATCTTAGTCTTTCAACGGAAGAGAGGGATTTTAGAGTCCCTTGCTTGCAAGTAGAAGCTACAGAGGGCCCTCTCTGGCTCAATAAAATATTGATTATGGGAATGTAAGTAGATCTCCTATTAGTACTCCTCAAAATTTTCCTCATGTAATGTCTAGTTCCTATCCGATTTAATTTGATATTATCAGTATATTTTAAGTATATTAGAATAAATTGTGCAATGTAAATTTGAAAGATATTCGAAACAAAGAAGTAAATTTAGTACTTAAGGCACGCCCGACGTATATTCATGCGCATTTGACAAAGTAAGTACACTCAATGAGTGTTTGAGGCGGCTCTCAGGCATTGATTCCAGAGTGTTTGTACTTGAGGAGCGCCTGAGGCGACGTTCATACTAATATGGCGTTTGCCGCAGCGCCTGAGGCGCGCTTGAATAACGTTCGTGCGCTGATTCGAATATATAAGGAAGAACATATGTTGTTTTAGCCATTTCACATAGGAAGAAAAGAAAGGAGAGAGAAAGAGAAAGGAAAGGAAGAGAAAGATAGGGAAGGAGGATTTTCAGGTATTTTTTTATTAGATTCGTTAGATTGGATGTTAAAATAAGTATCGTTACATCCTATTCTTAATTTGATTTCATTTTCGTTTAATTTTACTTACATTTGGTAGATTTAATATACATGCATGTCGTTTTACTTATCCTATTTAATTTTCTCATATATGCATGTCACTTTTACTGGTTGTTTTTAGATTTTTCTTTTAACTTTACTATTATTTAAGGATTTTTGCTTGTTTCACAAAATGAGTATGTCTATTGATATGTTGTATTCATATATACAAATATTTATAAAGTAAAATTCATTAAAATGTGCGTATGTTCTTGCATGTGTTCTCCATACAATATGTTTTGGGTTATATTCTATTTTTGTTATTTGATTTGATTAAAACAATTGAAAAGGAAATATGAGTTAAAATATGCTCTAAAGTTGAAAATATCATAAAAAAAAAAAGGAAGTCCCTCAATTACAAATTACGAAATGGAAATAAGGAATGCTTCATGGCCGAGGTCTCTGGTTCAAGTCTAGGATAGCTGAATTGCACCAGGGAAAATAATGTGTACTTTTTTCTTATATTGAAAAGCTTTGTATTTGACTGTCACGAGTGAAAATTTTGACCACCTTTACCAAATAAGAAAGGTTTTGGATTTGTGATATAGAGACCATCCCCAATTTATATTTTTATAAAAATCATCGTAAAAAATTAAACGAAACTAATATATTCAAATATCCTAAAATATTCAAACTGATCTGAGAACTACATCTGTCATCTACAGGTGGTAAAAAAATAGCGTTTGTCTCTATTTATATGAGAGAATATGTAAACGGCTCACTTATGGGTCTAAATAGTAGCCTATAGTATAAAATTATTGAGAGTATGTACAACACTTTCTCAAAGTCAATTTTTTGGTCTTTGGCTCTTTGATTTGTACATGTTTTAGATTTTTGATACGTTTTACTTACATCTGATTTTGAATATTTGAGACTTGATTTGATATTCATAGACTTTGGCCGATGTTGGACTTGGATACTGAATTTTGTTGATCTCGTACATTTAGATTGTTTGGCTTTGTTTTGAATTATGGATTTTGTATATTAGACCATATTTGGACACTTTGTTGGTTTGCCTCACTCAATATTTGAGTTTCGACTGTCATAGATTTTGTATCGGTTTATTGATCTCCTTCAGTCTAATTGTAAACGCATTATTTGCTAATATTAAATACTGATACTTATTGAATATTCGGCTCACATTTTTATTATTTTTTCATCCCTTCAGATTAGAAGGTTACAAGTGTCTTGTAAGAAGTTCGAACGTGGATTTGATTGAAATCTTGTTTATATTTGGTAAGTATTTGCCTTGTATTCAAATTGGATTCACATTGGTTGTCTTTTTGGTATCGTTTGGGCGGTGGTTGGGAAGAAGATTTGTATATAGTATTATTGAGGACTCAATGTTCAGATTATTCAGTTGATTTGGATAGTTGTGATGCTTGGTCTGTTTCATTTTTTGGACAGTCACTTTTCCTAATGGATTTATGAATTAGCAAGTCACAATTATTTATATATCCAGATGAATAGTCTAGGAGATCTTGTGAATGGTTGGTATTCTTGTCTATTATTATTGTTAATAGTGTGGTTGTATAGTGATATCATTAGGTCACGTCTGGATTTGGATTTTGATTTGAATGTCATATTGATGGTTTTATTTTGTAGTATTTAATTATTGTTTGTTATGGAGGACCTACTTTAGTCTAGGGTTGTGACACCTTAGCTTTAAAAGTCCATAAGGTTACATCGTCCACTTCTGAATTATGGAAATTTGATAGCAACTTTGATCGCTTTAAGTTTGGTCACCACTTTGAACATAGGGAAATCCCAGACTAGCGAGTTCCAATCCTCCTAAACAACTTCATTAAAAGCAAGGTGAGAAGAAATAAAATTATTAAATTCGAATATACCTCTTCTTGCTTTGAGGGGCACCGTCCTCCGGGATAACACGGGACTGTGGTAAGATATCATAAGAGAAGAGATAAAGTCATAGAATCTTCCCCTCCTAGTCAACCAAGAGTCATTAACAAAAACACAATCAAGCTTTCTCATCAAGCAAGTAGAGCTATCTCAATTGTTACACCAAGTAAAGAAGTAGCCTGAGTAATTAAGACCATGGAGACTGCAATTGACAATGCATCTATCAAGGAATCTATTAGACTCCACATCAAAGCAACCCCTAATTTTCTTAGAAGAGTCCCTTGAGGCATTAAAATCACTAAGGGCTGCCTAGCCTCACCTTTAAGGTACTTAGAAACTATTTTCAAAGTTTGCCTAAGCCTTTGCCAAATAATAATATCACTTGAGCCATAAAAAAAAAGAGAATCACCCATGGCTATACCAGAGCTAATAATGCAATGAAGAAGTTGGAAATACATAAAGTTGACATTGTGGTTGGCACCATATGGATTTCAGCCCACCCAAACTTGACCACCCCTAGCATAGGAATGGTTGGTAACCCAAACCCAATGGTTGACTTTTTTTTTTTTGCAATAGTGTTGGTATTAATCTTGTGGACCTTTGTTTTCACCAAAGAGCAAATTCCAAAGTTATAAAGTGTGATGAAATGTTTGACTTTATTTATTTTAAAAAGGCTATTGAGCCCTCTAACATTCTAACGAGCCGTGTTAATCATTTGAAAGAAATCGAAGGGGAGAAGTTTTTTGGAAAAAAGAGAAGTACAGGTAAATCAATATGCTCAATAAGAAAGAAATAAGGGCCAATGCGATAGAAATATAGAAAAAAATGAATCATAAATTCAATAAAGTTTAGAGTTCAGGTTCGAATTCCATAGATAAGATAGATGAGAGTGTCTATAATGATAGACAAATAAAAGACTTTCTCAAGATTTTTGTTCATCCACTTAATATTTTGAAAATAGGTTGGTTGAACTTGAAAATTCACTTACTGAAATAGAATAAGTAAACAATTGAATTCGGTTGGATGGTACCAACGAAATCGAATGCTAACTCCCATTCTTATCTTATTGAATTAACCGACCAACTTGCTATCAATTGATCAAATCTTTGGTCTAGTATTTAATGTAGCCTTTTTACCAAGCAAAAAGCCTAAAATTTACAATACTTTTGAAGTTAAAGATCAAGATATTGTTGGTCAATCAATTAATAGGTACGACAATTATTAGGAGATAATAAGTTGAAAGTTTTTTAGGCACCTTTAAATTACTACGTGTAGGGAAATAGTTGCTGGTAAGACAGATCAAAGTCAGACAGGAATGATGAAATGATACACACAAATACACACACGACTGAGGAATATGAGAGAAAGAGTAACAACATACCACATTTTTACGTAAAAAGTCCTTTTCTAAAATAAGAAAAAAAAATCACAGGATACTTAGTCCACAAAATAAGTTTCACTATGTAAATATGGTTACAAAAATTCTTTTTGGGCTACAGAAGCTCTGAGAGTTGAAAACAAAAATAAAGAGCAAGAATACAAGAGTAAAGTCTGGCTATTCCTTGATATCTCTTAAGTTTTTCTCCTTATTACTTCTCTCTATATGCACTGCTTCCATGCCCAGAATGTATATATATACAAATTTATCCTAGTTGTTGCCTACCTAATAGGCAGGTTGCGTGTGTGCAAAACCTGCCACCAACTCTGTAACTTATCACCAACTTTACTAATCGCCACTC
Organism: Nepenthes mirabilis; assembly: GCA_025585075.1. Taxonomy (NCBI): domain Eukaryota; kingdom Viridiplantae; phylum Streptophyta; class Magnoliopsida; order Caryophyllales; family Nepenthaceae; genus Nepenthes; species Nepenthes mirabilis. The sequence continues at coordinate 123,759 of JAODPA010044370.1, read as the reverse complement.
TGTTGGGAGAAGTTGACCTATTCAACTAATCGGTTACCAGCTCTGAGAGTTAATTTCCATTTCTAAAAAAAAAAGCTTATTGCGAAGATGTTGTAGGTGACCAACTTTTCATAGTTCTCAGGCATTGACCAAAATCCTCGCACTTTTGCTCCAAACAGGACAACTGCATTCCAGAATTTTCATTCCGAAAATTTCACACCGGCTAATTTCATTCCTATCCATTCCATTTTATCCATTTCGGAAATTCCAACCATTCCAGCCAAACCATACGGGCATTTCATGTTGGTAAAATCATACCGGCATTTCATTCCAGTAAAACCATACCGATAAAAGCAAACTGATAAAAGCATACCGGTAAAAGCAAACCGATAAAAGTATACCGGTAAAAGCATATCGGTAAAAGTAAACCGATAAAACCATTCCAGTCAAAACTATCATTCCAATCCAAAAATGCTAACTAGCGTTTTCTACTCCGACATTTCCACTTCGGCATTATTTCACTCTGGACCAAATTCCACTTCGGCATTATTCCACTTTGGAAAATTTTACTATGACATTTTCCACTCCGAAAAATTTCACTCTGGCATTTTTCACACACGGGAGTGATCCCAACAAATTTCACCTCACGACCATGTGGGAACCAAATCAGTCAGTCCAACAATGTCACAAGCTTCAAGCTTTCCATTGGGCAATACTTTGGTCAACATATTTGACCCATTTTTTTCAATTTGGACTTTTTTCGGTGATAGCAGTCTTCATTAATGATATCTCTCACCTAATGGTATCGAATATTAATATATTTTGATCTTAAATAGAATAAGAAATTCTTACAGAGATGCATGACACTTTCGCTATCTCAAAATATCACATACTTTTCCTACTTGATGCCAAATTCTTGGATAAACTTTTTTATCCACAATATCTTCTTGCTCACTTCTGTGACTGCGATAAATTCTGCCTCTGTGGTGGAGAAAGTAACGTACTTTGCAGCTTAGACTGTTAGGAGACTGCTCTTCTGGCAAACTTGACCAAATATCTCGAAGTGAACTTTTAGAAGTCAACGTCTCCAGCCATATCTACGTCTGTATAACCAATGAATTAGAGCTTGTCACTTCTAAAACACGGACACATCTTTGAAATCCCCCAAAGATATCTCAAAATTCACTTTACAGCTGACCAATATTCCTTCCTGAAATTTGAGAGAAACCTACTAACAGTGCTAACCGCATGTGCGATATCTGGTCTCGTGTACACCATAGCATACATCAAACTCCCTATTATTGAAGAGTAGGGCATGCTTCTTATGGAAGCTTTCTCAAGATTTGAGGTCGGGCACTGCCTACTGCTCAGCTTGAAGTGGTTGGTTAGTGGGGTGTTCACTGACTTAGACTTCTCCATCTTAAAGCGTTGAAATATTTTCTCAATATGGCTTTCTTGAAACAGCCACAATTTCTTATTCTTACGGTCGTGAAATTTTCTAATACTCAGAATCTGCTTCGCTGACCCTAAGTCTTTCATGGCAAACGACTGCCCAAGCTGCTACTTCAACTCTTTGATTCGAGTACCGTTTCATCCAACGATCAACATATTATCCACATAAATGAGAAGGATGACAAAGTCATCTTCTAAAAACCTTTGAACAAAGATGCAATGATCCGAAATAATCTTTCGGTAGCCTTGATCCACCATAACAGACTCAAACTTCTTGTACTATTGACGTGGAGGTTGTTACAGTCCATACAAATTTTTTCTCAAACGATATACCAGTCCTTCCTTCCCCTTGACCTGAAATCTCTCTGGTTACTCTATATAGATTTTCTCTTCAAGGTCATCATGGAGGAATATTGTTCGGACATCTAGTTGCCCTACCTCCAAATCTAGAACAACAGCCAAACCAAGCACTACCCGTATGGAGTATATTTTTACAATTAGGGCAAAAATCTCATCAAAGTCAACCCCTTTGCGCTGGTTGAAGCCATTCACCACCAACATTACCTTGTATCTTACTTGGGAGGTACCTTCTTCGGTCTTCAAATGGAAGACCCATTTATTCTTTAGGGCTCTCTTCCCCTTAGGCAGTTCAACCAGTTCGAATGTATGATTTTCATATAACGAATCCATCTCATCTTTCATGACTTCTAACCATTTTTTATTGTCTTCATCCTCCATGGTTTCCTCAAAACTTTCAAGTTTACCTCCATCAGTGAGTAACACATACTCACTAGATGACAAACAGATAGATGGTCTCTGGTCTCTTGATGATCTATGAAGAGCTACCTCCTCAGCCGGCTGAGGAGTGAGGTCGTTCTCATCTTCATCATCTTGCTCGGCCACTCCTGGGATATTATCCTCACTGTGTGCTGGTCAGATAATATCAGCAGCTATCTTGTCTGTTCGATTGGTACTAGATAATGCCTTCTTTTCTTTTTCGATGTCCTTAATAGTCTCTTCTTCAACAAAGACCACGTCCCTCGATCAGATAAGCTTCTTTTCAATTGGGTCATAAAACTTGAATCCCAATTCATCTTTCTTGTAGCCTAGAAAGACATATTGTATCGTCTTTGGCTCCAACTTAGTCCCATCATCTTTCGGAATATGAATAAAGGCCTTACAATCAAATATTCGAAGATGGTCATAGGATGACTCCTTTCCAATCCGCATCTTCTCCGGGATTTCACTATTAATGGTTCACTGGGTGACTTATTGAGAACATAGGCCGCTGTCCTGAAGCCTTCTGTCCAAAAGGATATTTGGAGTTTTGCTTCAAATAGCAGGCACTTGACCCTCTCCATCAATGTGCGGTTCATCCGCTTAACCATGCCATTCAACTGTGGCGTCTTTAGTGACGTCTTCTAAAGTTGAATTCCATAAGACCGATAGTAGGCATCAAATGTCCCAATATACTATCCGTCATTATCGCTCCGGATACACTTCAGCTTTCTACCAATCTCACATTCAACTAGAACATGAAAAATACTCAAATACTTCAAGGACTTAATCCTTGGTTTTGAATGGGTACACTCATAACTTCCTTGAGGAATCATTAATAAACGAGATAAAATATTGTGCTCATCCGAAGAACTTCTCCTTAAATAGCCCGCAAGCATTATTGTGTACAAACTCAAGCAACTAGGCCTTTTTGGAGGATGAGTCTCCTCGAAAAGAGACTCTCCTCTACTTCCCCTCCATACAATGAGGACAAATCCTCAACTCGTCATCCTTCATGCCTGGGATGAAATCCTTCCTGACCAAATAACTTATTCCTCTCTCACTCATGTGGCCCAACCGTTGGTACCACAAATTAGAAGACTCCACACCACTAGCAACATTGACCTTTTCTGCCTCAATAGAAGCCTACAACATATAAAGACCAGACATCTTTCTCAATTGGATAACTATTAGAGACCCTCTAGTCAATTTATATGCCCCTTCACTGAAGACGTTGCAAAAGTCATCATTATTAAGTCTACCTGCTGAGATAATATATATCCAAATGTCAGAAACGTGTCAGACGTCCCTCAACAGCAGTCAGGTTTCATTGTTGGTGACGAGAAACACATTACCGCAGCTAAAAACTCTAGTTGTCTTCCTATTTTCCATCCTTAACACTCCAAAGTCAATTGGAGTGTAAGATGTAAAGAGCCCTATCTGAGATGTGACGTGGATGGATGCACCGGTATCCACCACTCAATTGGTCTCCGACTCGACCAGGCTTAGAACATCATCCATTTCATAAGTCAAAAGGACATCACCTCTAATAACAATTGAGATCGAGACCTTTTCTTCACATCATCCCTTTTCGCCTTTGTTCTCCTTTTCTATATTCTCACGCTTCCACTTGTAACAATATTTTTTAATAAAGCCCTTCTTTCCATAATAATGGCATTCTATGTTTTGAAACATTGACCAGGACTTGCTATGGCCCTTTTCTCCAGACTTTGGACCGCTGTCTTTGCTCTTTTCCTTTGACTCAATCATGAGCACCTCATAGTGCTGAGAGGTGGAGGTCCCTTGTGACCACCGTCTTATTTCCTCCTTCAACACAACTCCTTTGGTCATTTCTAGTGTCACAACGCCTTTTGGAGTAGTGTTGGCAATGGTGATTCAAATCACCTCCCATGAGTCAAGCAGGGTTGTTAGGAGCCCCAGGCCTAGCACTTCGTCATCAAATTTAACACCCATACTATTCAACCGATCTACACATTCTTAAAATTCATTCAAGTGACCTATAACGGACAAGCTGTCCTTGCATCACACCTGCATCAATTTCATCAGGTGATAAATCTTATTGTTGCCAGTTTTGAAAGCATAGAGTGTCTCCAACTTCCTCTACAGCGCTTTGGCATTTGTTTCACTCCTAATGTGGTTGTACATATTATCATCCACAAATTGTCGTATATAACCACACACTTGCCTGTTCTCAAGAGACCACTCCTCTTTCGATTTTGCTTCAAGCTTTTGAGTGGTGAATACTTGAAGGTGTATCGACTTGACGAGCAACATGTCTCACATATTACTCTGTCAAGTGTCATAATTGATGCCAATTAAACAAATTATCTTACTTTTCACCTCCATTGATTTCGGCACTAACAACCAGTCTTTGATGCCACTTGTATGGAAAATAGTTGCTGGTAGGACAAATCAAATTCGGACAAGAATGATGGAATGATACGCACAAACACACACATGACAGAGGAATGTGAGAGAAAGAGTAACACCACACCAAATTTTTACGTGAAAAGTTATCTTCCAAAATAAGAGGTCATGAGATATTTAATTTATAAAATAAGTTTTACTATGTGAATATAGTTACAGAAACTCCTTTTTGGCTATAAAAATCATAAGAGTTGAGAATAAAAATAAAGAGCAAGAATACAAGAATAAAATCTGGCTACTCTTTGATCTCTCTTAAGTTTTTCTTCTTCTCACTTCTCTCTATATGCACTGCTTTCGGGCCCAACATGCATATATATACAAATTTATCCCGGTCGTTGCCTACCTAATAGGTACATTGCATGTGTACAAAACCTAATACCAATTCTGCAACCTGCCACCAACTTTGTTAATTGTCACTTTGACGAGAGGAATTAACCTGCTCAATCAATCGCCTGCTAGCTTTGAGAGTCAACTTCCTTTTTTGAAAAGAAAACTAATTGCGCAGATATTGTAGGTGACCAACTTTCCATAGTTCCCAGGCATTGACCAAAATCCTCACACTTTTGCTTCAAATCAACCAACTGCATTTTGGAATTTTCATTTTAAAAATTTCATACCGGCCAATTTCATTCATGTCCATTTCATTTTATCCATTCCGAAAATTCTATCCATTTTGGCCAAACCATACCAGCATCCCATACCGGTAAAACCATACCGACATTTCATACCGGTAAACCATACCGGCAAAACCAAACTGATAAAAGCAAACTAGTAAAATCATTCCGGCCAAAACTGTCATTTCAATCCGAAAATGCAAACCGGCATTTTCCACTCCTGCATTATTCCACTCCAGCATTATTCCACTCCAAAAATTTTCACTTTGATATTTTCCACTCCGGTGCATTTTTCACTCCGAAAAATTTCACTCTGATATTTTTCACACATGAATGATCCCAACACTACACATTGATAAAACATTTGGATTAGGACTTTCTAGTACAAGATGAGGTATCTTCGGCCTTAACATCTAGGGATGTAGCAATTAAGCCATCCTAATTTCAGAGTCTTTCGAATAAAGCATGGCATCATAACTCACGTGGAGGCTGATCTCAAAGGGACAATCAGAAAGGCACCTAACTCTCTATGAAGATTTTCAATCACAGGAGCAATTTCTCTTTACTGCTCAAAACAATCCAATATAACAAAAGGATTAATAGACTTGGGTCACTGGAGGAGTCATTGAATCAATCGAAGGTGGAACCTCCACGGTGGATTGGATATTCATAGGGGTGGAAGGGACCCCTTTAACTTTACAAAGGACTTTGCATCGCACATGAAAAGGGGACCTTTAAATCTTGATACTTATTACAATTGCCACTAGAGTGCCCCTATAAATTACACTTTAAACGAAGTGTCAGTCTTCTAGAATAGTCAACGTAAGCTAAGGGGCCCTGTGCCACAATCGCGGTCGTTCGATCGTAAATTTAACTGCCAGATAATTTTTTTATTTTTCTTTTTTTAAATGAAAACAAAAAAATAGGTTTTATAAATTGCATCAGTCCGATTTTGACCGAACAACCATGATTTGCGACATGGGACCCCTGAGCTCAGTCAATGTTCATTCTAAGGAACAAGTTCTTTCCGAGAGAAGGGTCATAGCCAACCACAAGGTCAACAATGTCCGAAAAATGTGCATTAATCACAACCTTGGTCCAAGCAAAAAAAAATATAGGATAGGCTCTCGGAGCCACACCTCAAATATGAGGTGCAACCTCTAAACTCGTTAAATCTTGCTTTTAATATGCATAATATATTTAAAAAATGAATAATTTTAAAATTTTTATAAAAATATTGAAGTCCTCAAAAGTATTACAAAAATAGACCAAACAAAGAAATACATTGAGCGAGAAAGCATGAGTTGTCAGCAATAAGCTTTAATATCGGAATAATTAAGTGTTTGCTTTTAATTTTCTCTCCATAACATATTTTAACATTGAACTTTTTTTTTTTTTTTGGGCATTTCCCTTTCTTTCAAGTGCCAGTGACTGATTAAATAAGGATATCAATTGAGATCCAAAAGTTTAGTTAACCACGCATCAAAGCAACAACTGCCACCCTTCCACCTTCTTCCCTGCCGCCGCCATTAGCAACCTTAACAGACTCTACCCCATCAGCAAGCGGTAGCAACCCTACAACAACTTATTATTCCGGTCTTGTCGGCCCATAGTTAGCCATGGGTGGCCAAAAGCAAAGTAGAAGAAAAACAAAGGGATGGGTCAAGGAGAGAGAAGACGGACATGGGTCAAAGAGATAGTCTATTATACAAAAACTCTTACTATGTATCAAGTTTGAAAATGATCAAACTACTTTAAATCAAGTATACGTGATCTTGAATGACTAACTCCCCACCATAAGTTAATACTATATACATACATATCTTAAACAGCTAATACAATCCTAGTTATGTGGGACCAAAGTCCTTTTATAAATCTCCCATTATTAGGGTTTTATTGTTATCTCAATGACCTTGATTGATTAACAAAAAATAAGTTGTTAAGATTTATCATGTTTTGTTGAATTTTTTATCTCCACATTCCATTTTTTCTACCAAATTAGTGGGAGGACCATAATGGGTCTTGTGGGACCATATCAAGTAACAGTCAACATGGTCTGTTTCTTATAATGGCTCCTTCAAAAGAGACATAATTTTTTTGACTTCTTAATCTAAAGAATTCCCTTTCATATGCACTATCTATAGGAGACAAGATACTCAAAAGCATAAAAAGTCTCCTCACTATGAGAAAAATTACAGTTTAGTAAAAAAATTTTTTACAAGAGAAATTTCTAACATTTGTCATGAGTAAGTTTTTATATGTTTTCAATCTTAATCAAGATTGGTCAGGAGAGCATATGAAGGGCCAGTAAATGACAGACAAAAAAAAAAAAAAAGATTTTAACACTTTACAGTTTCAAAATTTTTTTGGTAACATTAAATACTTCTAAAAATACTAGAATTATAATACCCTAATATTCTGAGTCGAGCACGGTATTTAACTTAGTAGCACCAAAATAATAATAACAATATAATATTNAATTCTAAAATAATATTTATTAAATGAAATGTAAAATAAATTAATTTCCACCTTAAAAATAAATAATAAATACAGTAAATTTTAAAAATAAGATTGTAGATTACTTATAAAAAGTTGTTCTGAATATTTCATAAGCGGCTGTGAACCTAAATCTGCATTAGTCCGATTATCATGTTAAATTAATGGAGGATCTTTTGACACTTGCTTCATATCTCTTATAGAGCTAGATGCTACTCTACATCTCTCAATTTTATACCTTTCATTTTCACCTTCAACACAATAATATATGGGTGAATGAGAGCTACTCCGTAGCTCATTTTAATGCAGATAAGACATTTCTAACAAGCAATAATCTGAATTTTTTTACTTTGTTTTTGATCTTAATGTTGTCTTGTTCATTTGAATTAATCTTTCAGCATTTGAGGGATGATTTTGATCACGCCTTTACACAAAGTGTGGGGCATAAGCATGGGCACAAGCCCAGATGCACACCCATAATCCATTGAAGTCATAGCAGTGACAAAAGTACAGGTTTCTTCAGCAGTAGAAAAGACAGCTACTTTATCCTGATTAACCCTCCTTATCTCCCTCTGGAGCACATCCTTGTTTCTTTAGTCCTCTAAATACTTGCTCAATTACTAGCAATCTTCTCTGAAACGTTCGAAGAATTACCTTGAATAAAATTAATGGTGTTAGAAGGAGTTACTGTTTTTTCTTTTCTGGCTCATTTGGTCTAGCAATGGTGCCATACAGTGATATGTTGCTGTTATGCTGCACACATGAATCTCATATCATCTAATATTTTACACACATAATTCAAAGGAACTTGGCAACACGAGGATTTAAAGATCTTGATAATAAGCCTAGCCCTTCACTAGGGCGTTCAAACTACGCTGGGATTGTCGGTATGCGCTCTGGGTGATTCGATATGGGTCAATGAGCGGTGTGGAACTCGTAATGTGATGTTTAAGTAATGTGCCCATAGCTGATTAATGGAATTTCCTTAGTTACTTATCACTTCTGGTTCTGGGGTTTCCACACTTGAAAAAAAACCTGGGGCGGATCGATCAAATCATTGGTCCGGTACTAGATGTAGCTTTTCCACCAGGCAAGATGCCTAATATTTACAACGCTTTGGTAGTTAAAGGTCGAGATACTGCTGGTCAACCAATTAATGTGACTTGTGAGGTACAACAATTATTAGGAAATAATCGAGTTAAGGGCTGTAGCTATGAGTGCTACAGATGGTCTAATGCGAGGAATGGAAGTGGTTGATACAGGATCTCCTTTAAGTGTTCCAGTCGGCGGAGCAACGCTCGGACGAATTTTTAACGTACTTGGAGAGCCTGTTATAACATGACTTAGTTACTTGAAGAAGGGATTTAAAGACCTTAACCTTGTTCTTCAACCGAGCCGGACCCATGCGAGTTACCGAGAATAAGCCGATTCCTTTGTACCCTTTAGGCTACTTAAATGGAGCCTATGGTTTCTTCTCTATTACCACATTAGATTAAGTAGCGACGTCATCTTTAAGACTATATGTATAGTTCATTGTCAATGATCAACAATGATTGAAGGAACAAACTAGCCGTTACTACTCTTATGGATACCGTAGAGGCCAAGCTTACTTTATGGCTAACTAGAGTGTTCTGATCTATTTGTAATTCATCCTCTTCTTCCTATTTCAAAATAATCAAACAAAGAGATAAGTAAAGATTTGATCTTTTGTTCAATCTCTTCAAATTTGGTTATTATTATTTTTTACCTTAAATTCAAATATTTCTACATAAGGTAATTCACTTAAATTTTCATAATATTGTGATATTCTTTAATAGTCGAGATTATTACTTCTCTTTTTTGGCCATTAAACTCAACTTCTTAAAAGAATATTCATTATTGACACTTGAGTGTTGCTCTTTAAACTCTCATCCCCATCTTCTCTTTTGAAAAAAAAAAAATTAATCCTATATTTGGTTGGATGAAATAAAAATTTTATTTTCTTCTNTCCGTTTCCTTATTAGAAGGATTTCCTCATTAATTATCATTCCATTGTATTTGGTTTCCTTATTTACGCATTCCGGTCAACTAACTGGCGTTGACCGGATCAACAATTTCGGCTTTACCAACCACAAATACACTCCGGCCTTCAATGCTACTTTGGCCTCACATGGCTGGACTTGATTTCCATCACGGAAATCCCGACTTCTTTTCAAGGGATATTCCGGACTCCTTTTTCAAGGGAATCCGGACTAGATTTTCACAGAAATCCGAAGTGGGTTTTCATTAAATAAGGGCCGAAGTTTACTTCATCTTAAGGCTGATTTACTCTTCCTATTGCATTTTCCGGTCAATTGACGTTGACCGGGCTCGATGACTGAAATTTTCTATGTTTTTAAAGTTCGGGTCGTTACAGTTATTGTTATATTAAATAGATAAATACAATATTGTGGAGTTGAAAGAAAATGTCCAAATACATGTCTTATTCTTTTCAATAATCCATAGAACCTTACATGGAGCTACTTGCCAACAAGCAACAAGACTAAGCATTTGTTTGGAGTTGACAGAACTAGTTAGCTTTCAATTGGTATTAGCCTATTTACTTCTCCACCTAACGACTGCTACCTTCTCCGAGTTCAATACATCCTATTTAGCAGAAAAACGGATATTCCTTACTTATTATCGGACAATCACTTATTCAAATATTTTGGAGATAAATGCCAATCGCAATGTCTGAGACGACCTAGAGAGTATTTGATCATAATCCACTTGCTTTGTAACCCTACTTGGATTCTTTAACAATTTATATATGAAAAAAAATGGCAAAAAAGAAAACATTTATTCCCCTTCTATTTTTTGCTTCTATAGTTTTTTTATCTTGGTGGATCTGACAACAGCTACCTAATATTTTTCTACCACGATGTGCATTTTGTGTCATTGCTCGTCGTCATGCTTCTATTTGTCTAAAAAAGAAAAAAATTAGAGGGAGGGGTCAAACTTCTTGAATGGTGGCATTGTCCACGGAGAAACCACCCCAAAGCCAAGTGACTGATCTACCCACTTCTTCATTCGCTTGGAAGCCTTCTATAGATAAGCTCTGCCAACTTAAGCATTCTGCAGAGCAACGCTCGGACGAATTTTTAACGTACTTGGAGAGCCTGTTGATAATTTAGGTCCTGTCGATACTCGCACAACATCTCCTATTCATAGATCTGCGCCCGCCTTTATACAGTTAGATACAAAATTATCTATTTTTGAAACAGGAATTAAAGTGGTCGATCTTTTAGCCCCTTAAAATGCATTAAAAGGGGACAAATTTTATCGGATGGTGCCGCTACAGATGGCGGTGAACTCGCTTTGGGAAAAAACGTATTAGTAGCTTATATGCCATGGGAAGGTTATAATTTTGAAGATGTGGTTTTTGTGACTAAGCCACTATGAAAGGAAAGGGTCCAACCGAGAGAGTTGTTTCCAAATTAGAATCAGAAGGAAAGATGATAGCATTGGAGCTACTCGTACAGTCCTTGATCAAGGTATACAACGAGTAGAAGTCATGATATGATAGAGGGTCCTGGTCTTGAAAGAGATGTAGCATTATGAGCTATTCATAGAAGTGGTATACTACTCAGTTTCGTACATGATGTAACCCCTATGCCACGATTGTAAACCTCCTAAAAAAAGGCGTGTGTAGGCCCTAATGCCCTTACTTTTTTGTTTTATGCTCTATCTTTGTGAAATAGTAATCAAATAAATGAAAGAGCAGAAGTGGAAGATGAAGCTGCTGCCACATAATGGCTATTGACCTCCTTAAAAAAGACATGTAGAAATAAAATAACCATTAATGAGATTTCAAAAGAGCTCTATATAGCGCTTTAGCTTTTGCACTTTACAAAACAAAGGAGCTCAGCAAGGGCGGTTATGCTTCAAATCTTCTAAAAGCATGTCCTCTTGCACTAAGAAGGATGCGCTAAGAAAGAAGGAGTTCAACCTACGCTAGGAACAAAGCTCATCGCTGACAACTCTCCTGCTTTTTTGTTCTTTGGCAGAATTCAGATTGACAATGATAATTCTTATTCAGATTGACAATGATAATTCTTTTCTGAGTAAACTACAAAGTTCTTTTTCGAATTATTGGAATTCTAGTTAGTAGAAATATGCTAGAGCTGATATGCGATAACTTAAAGATAAGAGATTTGCGATCGTATCTACAATTCAATATAGATGGATATCCCTACCTATATATGTATATGACCCTTGGAATCTTTTTTTTTTCCAGTTTAAGGAAGTGGTTAGTCATCTAGTAAAGTAAAAAAAGCAGGAATGTTTTTATACAATGCTAACAATTTAATAACTATTTTTGCAGTTTCAGAATGTTTCAGTTTGTGCTCCTTATTTAGTACGAGATCGCTTCACACCTCGCGGTGCTTCGAACCAAGCCTCAGCAATTTCAGAATATCCCTGTTGAATGGCCCGTTCTCCACGTCGGAATAGGTTCTATGCTGTTAAAAGCTAGATCCACATGAGGTGTATAATGCAATGTAGAAGATCTCAAGTCAAATCATGAGCTTCGGTGAACAAGATAAGATCAAATTGCTACATTATTTACTGGTCAGGTCTTCCTACTGCTGTGGAAGGCTTATTCTTTACTTAGATGGGAAGGAGTCTTCTTTAGTTACATGGTAAGGTCTTGCCTGCTTCTTGGGTTTAAAAGGGAGCATATATTCAAAAGTTGGCTAAACTTCATCTTTTTCAACATCCTGTGAATCTATTGATGATTGCGAGATAGGATATGATTACCTTCCTCGCGTATGTATAAGACCGAATCCGTTCGATTTCTAAAAATTTGGGCCCTCCTTTCACCACCCCCATGGGGATGGTCTACAGGGTTCAACCAACTTGATCCTTAGTCCAAGTATTATATTTAGTTATTTACTAAAATCTCCTTTTGGAGGAAAAGGATAGATTGTTAGTGTGGACGATTTGAAATTACATCGATACTTCCACATATACATATTATGGGTAACGTAGGAGACATCTATATTTTTCCCCGGGGAATGTTTAGAATTCCCATTGCTTAGCTTTCAATTCTATCTCGGAGTGGACTAAGGCATCAATCTGAACTCTAAGCCCTATCACTTGGGAATAAATGCTTCCCTAGCTGCTTACTGCAGAAAAACGAAGCCTTTGTTCATGGACAAATCTGGTCAGGCCTATGGAAGGATCCTTTTAGATCTACGGGTAAGAAAAAATGTATTAGATTCCTCTTTTCGGAGTTGCAACTGTCCATTGCAAGGAATTCTGGTTTTTGATTTGTTGTTGTCATGAATGGTGGTGAATTAGGTGAAGGTAGGGAAAGAGAGGGATTCCTTTTGGAATGAACCAATTAAAAAATATGATTATGAGTTGTAAAGCGAAATACCGAGGCATATTTTTCTATTAGATGCTTAGCAAGGGGCTCAACTTTTCAGTCTATGTATGGGGCCTGAGCCCTAATTAAATTGTTTTGGAAAGAGAGAAAGACTTGATGTTCTTCTTGTTAACTTCTTTATGCCAGCCCCTTCTTCCCTATGTAGAAGTGTTTTATTGGTTCATCCTTTTTTGTTTGAACTTAAGCCTTTCTCTAGTCATTCTTCCCCTCCTTCCTCACTATGCTTTGCTTGACTCCCTTTTCTTTGACTCTCTCTTTAACAGGGAAATAATTGCAAATAAACAGATATGGAAGCTATAATTGTTACTCAAACAAGCATAAAACGTATACTTGCATATTTGTCCATAGGTCAAATTGGATGCCTCGGCCGTTCACATGAGCATAGAATATCTATACTCGAGCGTTCAACTGGGCTCAAACTAGCTAGGATCGAGGATTCACGCCTTCCCTTCTAGGGAAAGGTTCGCTTCAAATGAAAAGACTCCATCGCAGCAGACTGCCCCCTCAAAAACATTTGAAAAAATTGAAAGCCTTCTTATTGGATGATCATGATACTTCCCAAAAATCAATTTGAGTTGTTGCAGTAGGCACTGCGGCTTTGGACGAACTGACTTTAGAGGTCGATTCTAATAAAGTAATCGATCCTGCCTTTTCTTGTTTGAAGAGAGTTTACTACTAGCTTAAGGAGATGAGAGATTTGCTATTGAATAGCTTGAACAAGAGTGAATAGGGCAAAAGTAACTAGGGAGTTGGTATTCATTCGCTCTGTGAGCAAAGAGAGCGGCATACTGGAAAAGAAAAAGAAAGAAGAAAAAGCATAATCGGATGTGAAGTGAGGACTTCCCCGGTAGGCTTCCAGCAAGATAGGGCGACGCCAATAAGCCGTATAGTGCTGAAGCGCTCACATTATTTGGCCATGAATAGTATAGTGAGGTTAAAACACAAGAGTGCCCGCCCTTCACGTAGGCCACTTTTTTTGGAATGCAGTCTGGGATAGCCATAAACCGTTTTCGCTCTGCTTAGCCCTATCCCCCCTAGGGGAATCCTTCATCAGTGGTTACGAATGACTTATTTTTTCAATCTTTTCGACCTTGGTCTAATAAATTTATCTCAATTTTCGTACATTTATATTGGTGATAGAGTTTAACTATTGCCCCCCATTCAAATCCTAGTTAGAGCCTAGATCCAACACCATGGGATTTGGAAACGAGCTCCCCCAATACCACTCACTGTCCTCACTCCTTGGTAACGCATGCAAAGGAGTTGTTAAAAAAGATCTCTAGTTCTTCCATCAAATATTCTACTCTTACTCGGATACTCGGGTTCAAATACTCACAAATTTATTGTTTTTCAAACGATGAATGCACAATAGATATTAATTTGTTCAACACACCACGAATAGAAAAGGCTTTGATACCAATTTATCGGTTTGAGCCTAAACCACTTGGAAACCAAGTCTTTTGGGCCCTGTAATCAATTGAAGCCAGAAAATATAGAAGTTTCTGTAGCTAAGGGGTGAGCCCATGGTTATTTGACTCCCTGCCCTTAGTCCAATGTGCCACATCCTAGATTGCTATTTGCATTGACTACCCTTTATGATTGATAAAACAATTTTGCAAACCTGTACTTGGTTGCATGCCCCATAACGCATATCTTGTAACTCAGTGTACCATGTTTGACAAGTGATGGGAAATCACAGTTACGTATTCTTGTTGATTTTTGAATGATGTACCTTCAATGCATGTTTCCTACTATCGCCTCCCTAGGTTATTGATTCAAATTAGAGGTGATGGTCCAATTTCAATTCCAATAATTAAGGAATCACAATTGGTGGGAATCTTATCAGGAACCGTGTGCTATCATATAGTTTTTGTATTATCTTCGTTAACGAGTCCTAGGGGTAGATATATGCTATCAGAATATTATAATGCAGGGAGTTTATTTTTTATACTTGAGTGTGTGATTTCAAAATCACTATAGAATAATTTTACTGTTGCATCAAGTGTCACCATCATGCTCTAGCTTAATTACATTTGAAATTAGAGATGATTTTTTGTCGGTTCATTAATTGTGGTAGTTGCACTTTTACACTGTCACAAAAAGAAGTAATCATATGACCGTCAGATGTGCCCATTTGCTTAGGTCTCAGCCTGCCTGTTATTTTTGCTTCTCTTTGGTAGGTATCTTGTTAATAGTGATAGAGAGAGAATTAAAGTATTACATTTTTACATAAAAATACTTGCTAAGAAATCAGGAACTATTTTGAACCAATGTAAAACTAGAAAAATTATCAAATTCCTATGGCTACTTAGTGTTACTTCAAATAGGCAAGCTAAAGAAAACATGACAGATTAAGATACGACTTGAATTTGCAACTTTGAGAGGCTTCTAAGAGATGTAGTTTTGTAAGTTTGTGGTGTGCCCAAGTATTTGGTAGTGAATGAACCTAGTTAAAGTATGGATTGCTGAGTCAATGGCTTCGATTTTCCTATTGGAGTTTTCTCAAGGGAGATACTTGTAAGATTAATATAAATGAGACAAAGTCTTTTCTCACTGAGGGTCATTAGATGGATTTGTCACTTTTATTCAGTTCTATTGTAGGTAGTATCCTCCCCTTGCTCAAATTTTCCTTGAATGTTATATCTGGGCAGTTTCAATATGTATTTGACACACACATAATTACTAGTATAGTATTGTCTAAATATTCAGCCCTAAATAAACCTCTAGAGTAGTTAAAGAAATATTTGTATTCATATCTTCAATTCTAAAGTAATCGAATCTAATATGACAAATCTCTAAATTTGTGAATATATAAACTTCATTCTTGATGTAACCATTTAATGGTGATCTTGCTTTTCACTTTCTTCTTTATTTTGGGGGAAGGGTTTATCACTCTAATGTTTGTTTGATAAGTACCAATCAGCTTGGACATTATAGGGTTCTAGAAATCTGCCTCATGGACAGGACAATTTGAAAAAAAAAAAAAATTTACAGTTTGTATAGAGAATAAAACTATTTGAAGCAAATAATAAAGGAAAAAATACAGCCAAGATATAATGTATGAGATTTTTATGGTAATTGCTATCAGATTGCACTGTATGTTTTGCATGAAGTAGGTCAGGCAATGATGCTACAAAAAAGGATAGTAGAAAGGTGGCTGATGCAGGATATGAAGGTATCAGAGAACCAAATTGGATTCATGCCAAGTCTATTATAAAATCTTATCTATTGTTAAGGTGTTTGATGGAGGAATTTTTGAAAAGATGGAAGATCTTAACAATGTTGTTTGTTGATTTGGGGAATTTATAGTACAATCATGGGGAACTCATATTGAAATTTGGATAGGTAAGTAGTCTCCTTTGCATAAATTGTCTAAAGTGAATATGATGTAGTCGTAATTTATGTTAAGGCTCACACATTGGAGGGTGACAATTTTTTTTTTTTTAATTATGATGGGGTTAAGCCTCCATCCTTTTTGCTTGGGTATGGAAGAATGGACTAAGCACATTCAATATTAAGGACATGATGACATAATAGAGAGAGATGGAAAGGGGAGAAGTAGAGAATGGGGGAAAGGAGAAATACAATCTCTTAGTAATAACTCAATTGATCATGATTTTTCAAATAATAAAAGTAGGATCATTATATAGACACCATACTCCTAGGTAACTAAAAAACAAATGTTAATTTTTAATTAATGACAATTTGAAATAAGGAAATAACGAAAGGAAAATATAACATTTCATAGTTATTTTAGAGACTATTAAAATTGTAAAATTTCATAAACTTTATAATTTGTAGAATGAAGGCATAATACATAGGATGCAAGTTTAGTAGAAACAAAGAGTAAATGGGCAAAGTGTAGGAAGAGACTAAAAGACTGCCAAAGAGGAGCTATTTCAAATATCTTGGGTTGGTGTTTTAAAAGAGGGCCAATTTATGTGGTATAACTCATAGAATCAAATCGATTTGTTGAATTGGAGAAGTGCTTTAGGGTTTTTTGTGATCAAAGGACATCATTTAAACGTAATGTGAAAACTATAAGCTGATATTAGGCTAACTATGTAGTATAGAGATGAGTGTTAGGTAGTTTTAGGTACCATCATGTTCAAACGATGACTATGTAGGAAATGATGTTTATAAGGTTGTGCTATCATATGAGAAGAGATAGAATCCATAAATATCCAGAGATTGTGGTATCAATAAAAGGCAAAGAGTGAGAGGCATGTTTGAAGTTGTTTGGGTAGTTTTAGGTACCATCAAGTTCAAACAATGGCTACAGGGAGATGATATTCATATGGATGTATGATTGTACAAGGTGTCACGTCCCAAATCCTGATTCCGTCATTAATAATTATCTGCATTGTTAATTATCTAATTAGTAATCTAATTAACGTTGGATGTGAATTTTACGTCGATATCTCGATCAATCAAAATAAAATAATATAACCTGAACACAGGACTCGAATTACCATGTTATCATGTGGCTCTAACACTGATTAAACCGTGACGTTGGATCTTACGTAAGGAGTTATATCTAAGTCAAAGATCAGAGTACACAATTCCATTCAAACTAAAATCCATTGCTATCTACTATTGGACAACCGACATCATATGACTTACAAACCATAAATAACATAAACTACATTCTTGAACTCATGTCAACTCTTATACAAAATCATTATCACATTAACATACATGTTAAACTACCGTTCAGAAAGTTAAATACAACATTAAACATTACATAAATCTAATCCTAGTCCCCAAGAACAGTTTCTCCTTCAATTTTGATTATCCTACAAGTGTTTGAGCCTTGCATCTGAAGGGGGTTAGTGAAAATAAAAGTAAAAGTGAGTCAAAAGCTCAGTACGGCATATAATTTTACATAATTTAACATATAACATGTATTTCTTGTATTTTCTTATTAGCAAGCATGCCGGGCAGTTATATAAACTTCTAGAACATGCAGAAATATTGTGTAGAAAAATCAAACATATAGGAGCGCTATATTAGATTTTCAGAACATTGATGAAGGAAAAACTGCAGAAATCAGTTAGGTGATACAATATACATGGGTTATATAAGAATTTTATGCATTTTTACAAAAGAATGAGGGGAATTTTACATGCATGTTATACATAAATATCTTAGCTTTGAAATCATGCCATACAAGAGCATTTGAAACAAGAAATATTTAGTGAAGTGAGGAAAGAATAGCAACAAAGGAAGGAAGACTTTGAATACACTTGCCTTGACTCCAATTTACCAAAAATTTGGCTTGGATTCACTTGAATTGAGTTTCTCTAGCTCTCTCTCTCTCTTCTCTCTCTCTTTCCATTCTCAAAATTTTGTAGAAAATGATTAAAAATCAATCGGGGATCATATTTATACTAGAGTGGCGTTTGAGCGTTGGTCGGGCGTGTCAGGCATTGTGGCTAAACTCTATAACGCACGAGCGTTGCATCAGGAATGCATCGAGCACGGGCATTATGCCACAATGGGCTTTAGGCGTCCGTCGGGTATGCCTCGAGTGCATCTAATCTAAAATGCATGCTCAAGCTCCGCTCAGGTGCTAGTCAAGTGTGTCCCCTCTGCCTAGAACATGCATGGGCGCATTTCGGGTGTCGATTAGGCATCCATCAATTTGATATGATCCCATCTAATTTTGCCTGTTTATCTATTTTTTTTTTTTTATCATTTGATGTTAATCTTAATTATTTTAATTTAATTAATCATATTTATAAAAAAATTCGAACTTGAAATTTACACAAGGAGAGAGTGAATGTATAAATATGCGAGGATTGTTGTGATATTACAAGACAAAGTGAGAGGCATGTTTGAAGGGGTTTGGTCATGTGAAGTGAAGACCACTTTGTGCACCTAGTTGAAGATGTTAGGGCTTGGAAGATGCTACTATAGAATAGGCGGAAGAAGATCAGAAAAGGGTTTGAGGGAAACCATCAAGCATGACATGACTTTACACATTTGGAGCTAACAGAGGTAGTAGCATATAAGAATGGTGAAAAAAATCTATATAGCTAACTCTACTTTGTGGAATATGGTTTAGCTTGATTAGGCTTGGTTGACTTCAGTTATACAAGAATAGTAGCATTAGATTTAAGTAAACATTAGGCTATCGTGGGAATTTGGCCAGTTGATTGCCTCCACTGATCCTTTGCTGCATGGTTGTAACTTCTATCATACTGGTAGTGAATAGACAATGAAGAGACCATATCCACAATGTTGTTGCCTATTCTCTTATTTGCTCTTGATCTCTCATCCATATTATCAACGTAAATATTCTAAGGAGTTGGACTCTGCTTACCAGAGCAAATGTCTCTTTGTAGTTGTACACAGCATGCTGCATCCGTTGCCTTATCTAGGCAGTTAGCAAGTCTAGGTTGAGTTTCCATGAGAGCATAGTGTAAAGTGCTTTCTTGCTGTTTTCAAAGAAGTGAATGGTTTTGCAAGTTACATTTGATCTGTGAGGCTTTCCATTTTTTCTTTGGCTGCTTTTTTGTTCTCTGTGATATTGGCTTTTTTTGAAACAGTTGCTTTTGTTTTTCTTTTGCACTGCCTTCACTAGACATATTTGGCTTTTGAAATTCTTCTCAGGTGCCATTATCTCTATCACAATTCCTGCCTTGTACAACAAATATGCAGAACAGGTGGATCGGATTGTCGGCTTCATGCACAGGAAATTTTCAAGGCACTACAAAATAGTGGATGAGAATGTCATTAGCAGAATCCCTCCGAGTGTATCCAAAAACAAAGATGCGTAAGTATGGGATCATAAACAAGAGTCTGAAGTGGGATGCCATAGCCTTTAGTAAATTCCTGTTATTTCTAGCTGTCTCTAGAATGTACTCCTTATAAGCAGTTTGGACCAAGAGAGTGTGATTTGCTCATCTAAGTTTTGAGATGTATTTGCACTTTTTTTCTTTGTTTTTTTTTTTTTCTCAAATTGGGTCTGAAATNTCATATTGGTATTAGACATATTAAACAATACACATCAGTATTAAATATATTGAAAGGAAAAAAAATTTCTAAAAATCGTAAACTGACAAAACTATATCAGTCAATATAACGATTATATCGGCCAATATATTGACTAAATATCATTCATATCAACTAATCATAAATATAAATATCAGAATCGGCATTGGTATTAATCGTGATCGTATCAGTATCAAAAGAAAAAAAAATTGTAAAAATGGTAAGATGACAGTCGTATTGGCCAATATATTTGGTTGTATCGGCCATTACAAAAATATATCGCGATATTATCGTAATATTGAAAAATATCAGTATCGGAGGGCCCTGATACCAATATATATCGGCCGATATTTGCATCATTGTCGCTAATATATGACCGACACAGAAACATATCGGTCAATATTTGCATGTAACCTACGCAAAATCAGTGGGGGCAAGGCACTGGAAAAAAAACTTACCAATGAGAGAAACAGCTGTTCAAATAGCTCAGAAGGGGAAATCTCTTCCAAAACAGTCATAATGCCTTCCCTATAAAATAATAATAATAATAACCATGTTTACAGTTGAACAAGAATTGAAGCAATAACTTAGCATGTAACCTCTCCAACTTACACTGCCAAATCCTCATCAAAAAGAGGTGCTTGTCTGACAGCAGGCACTGGCTTCGCTGTCTCCCACAGTTCCCTCCACAAATTACCTACATATCAAAAGCTCATGTAATCACAGAAGAATTCCACGCCAAACAATCGCAAACTATAATGTTTCACAGCTGTGTGTATAACTATATATCTATTACTTCCCCTTCAAAACAGAGCAATGTCAAAAGTTACAATTTATTAAAAGGGCTCAAAAGAAAAGTAGCTAGCAACTTCTTTTCACAAGCATGTATGTAAGTCCGAACTTGAGACTCATAAAAAGAGCTATACTTGACAAGCCGAAGTTTCTATCGATGAAGAAGTTGAGTTGTGGACATTTCGCTGATACTACACCAATCCCAAAACCAGAAGTTTCACCATTTATGTAAAGGCTATTGGACTATTCGGGGGAGCTGGAGTGGGTAAAACAGTACTCATTATGGAATTGATCAACAACATTGCAAAAGCTCATGGAGGTGTATCCGTATTTGGCGGAGTAGGTGAACGTACTCGTGAAGGAAATGATCTTTACATGGAAATGAAAGAATCCGGAGTTATTAATGAACAAAATATTGCAGAATCAAAAGTGGCTCTAGTCTACGGTCAAATGAATGAACCGCCGGGAGCTCGTATGAGAGTTGGTTTGACTGCCCTAACTATGGCGGAATATTTCCGAGATGTTAATGAACAAGACGTACTTCTATTTATCGACAATATCTTCCGTTTCGTCCAAGCAGGATCTGAAGTATCTGCCTTATTGGGTAGAATGCCTTCCGCTGTAGGTATCGGAAACAGATCTCCCGCGAAGGAAAAATGAAGATGGCCACTTGAGAAAGACATTATAGTGATTCTATACCAATCTAAATGCTATCAGAGATCATATATTATTGTTTTACCACAAAATAATCCAAGATCTTCTCCCACTTTCCTTCATGATTGGTTGTAGCAAGTTTTACTCACATGCTGCAACCAAATAATTAATGGAGCAATTCAAGTTCAAGCTTGCATACATGTAGGAATAAAATACAGGTTAAGTTTACACACAAGGTCCTATTAAATACCACAGATGGCGTATATGAAATTTGAATTTGTAGTTGAATAACAAGAGAGCAGCTCATATGTGCAGTGGATGAAAATCAACCTTCTTTCCGCATCCGGCTACTCAATCGACCCCTTGAAGACCCAGAATCACCTCCATATAAAGGAGCATCAGTATCATTATTGAAGTCAATTTCTGTCCAATCAGGTGGAGAATGCCATCTTACAAAATCTTCAAGAACACACCCAGGATTTGCTGCCTAATACGTTATAGAACTTAGCCGAAATCACACTAGTTTTTAAAATGTATATAAAGAATTAGGAAAATTATACTTTCAGAGAAAAGAATTCACAGGAGGTCATTCTTCAAGACCAAACTGACCTTGAAAGCCTGCATGTCGGAGATGAGTTGAGAGCAACCCGCGCCGACACTGTATATTAAAGATCATTTGGATGTCATGAAATTTACACTGAAAGCAGAAAAAACTATAGGAGCAAACAACTTCCGCTTTCGTAAGGACCATGAGAAAATATAAGCAAAAATGGATAAGTATCAGGCAAAATCCATCTTCGATGGGAGCCAGATACTGTGAAGCTCTTCTCAAAGAATACAAAGATTGTCAAACAATCATTCCAATATCTCAATTCCTAGCTTGACTTATGAATTAAGCATTTAAGATAGATGGGTTACATAAGTCCAATGCAGACAACTATATGGTTGCATTTGATGACTCAAGTGAGCCAACTGATGTGTTGATAAAGCATAAACACAACCCTTTAAGAAAATAGCACATATTAGATATGTAGATACTTTTTTTATTTCTTTTTCTTCTTCTTGTGCAGTTTCTGAATGGCATCGTAGCTACACAAAAGAAAGAAGATGCTGACTACTTTGACACAAAAGGGGCCGCTTTCACCCCCAACCCCCCAAAAATATTGTCAATTTCACCATCAGGGCCCAACAACCAGCGTAATTCTGTTCCAAGGCTGTGTTCATTCCAACAACAATAATAGAAGGCTAAAGCCACCTATCCCACCACTTTACAAGTTTGGTCCTTCCACATTATCCAGAAAAGAAATGAGATGAGCCCACTTATATGAGCACCCAAATATGAACATGACATGTAGGCTAATCATTCCAATTCTTTCAGCAATAAGTAAAATATACTTTATGCATTGCAGTATTTAATAGGATGAGGAGTGTGGAGTTGGTCGGTCGAGCACAGGCCATCATGACCTGAGCAAGTGGGTAAATCACAGGGCGCATTTTGTGTACTTCTTACTTAAACATATAATGGATGCGAAATCACAAATAACTTTCTCTTTGGTGCATATCTATTTCAAAATTAAGCACGTTTTCACTAATTTCTGAACATGGATAATGCATGTTTACATTAAATAAGAAACGTAAATTTATACACTCTAAATAAGTAATCAAAAAGAAAATAGAATTGATATATCAAAGGGCATAGATCTAATGGCAATAAGGAAATGCAAACTCAGAAGGTGGGATGGACAGATGATATTGGCATTATCACTCATAATACCCAGTCAAGTATCATTCAAAGTTTCTAACATCCTAAACAGTGGTATTGCTTAATTGCTCCGTTGCAATGCTGTTCCATTGTCCCATATCAATGATAAGAAATGCAAACCATCTATGGACACTACTATGGCTTCAATGAGTCCTCTAATTTGTAATCCCCTATATTAATGTGAGGTTAAAAGTACTACCTTACACGCACACACACACACACACATGATCTATAAAGTAGTCTCAGTTCCAAAAGTACCTGTGAGTAGAATATGTGAGAAGCGGATAGTCCTTTTATTATACCATCCTTGATGGACAATCCTCTATATTAATGTGAGGTTAAGAGTGCTACCTTATTTGTGTATATATATATAAGCTATAAAGTAGTCTTAGTTCCAAAAGTAACTGTAAGTAGGATATGTGAGATGCGGATAGTCCTTTTATTATGCCTTTCTTCATTTCCCTCACTTGTTCACATCACCTCATATAATGCAACTACAGCAAATTTTAACCTTATGATAGAAACATTGTGGAACTTGCAATTCTTTAGAATCTGGAATCTAAATGGGGTGATGGAGATGCTGTTGTTGATTAATGCTCTTGATTCTTGTCACTTGTTTTCCAGGATGAGCACCATTGTTAAGACTTCCCTAGGTTTTTTTCTCTTGTAAATCTTCTTAATCATTTTATTCGCATTTCTAGTACTATTTTCCCTATGTCTATAAAGATACAGAATATTGTACCCTCTAAGGATAAGGTATTCCATTGGTTTCTAGTTCTTCTGCCACTAACCAACAAATGAAGACCAAATAAGTCTCTATCTCCAGATGTTTGCATGGAATGCTACGCAAAAAGTAGTGAGAATTTTAGTCATTCGGAGGATCTGGAGTAGGCTTTTGGCATCTGTTTTTAAGTCGCAAGTTTGTCCAGAAAATATAGGATATGCTTGCTGTTAGGTGTTGTAGGTTGCGAGACATGTGAGAATTCTTGATAACTATGTACAAGACCATTATATTGTTGGGTGGTCATTGGAATCAACATCCTCATGGTGCCCGAATCCCAGGTTTCTCAAAAGTAATTTCAAAGAGAGACATACAGAAAGATCAGAGATCCATATTGTAGTGATTTTAAATTGTTCATCTTAAATACCTTCTATTTTGGAATGCTAATTGATTCCGTACCATCTAGTGACTTATTCCTGAATAAACCTTTTTCCATCAAAATAAGATTCATACAATGGACAACACAAACTGGAACTTGCTTGAATAAGTATTGAACAGAAACCATGAATCAAACAACTAAATAGCAGATTACCAGTGGGCTAAACCTTGCTTGATTAGAATTTTTAATTTTAAAGATTGATTGCAAGCAAGACCATGAATCAAACAACTAAAAAGCTAACTGAAAAAAAGCCCGAGAATGAGAACTAGTTTAAGATCAGCAGAGTTTACATATGTAGCTCAACAAGTTACTAAAATTGCCTTTATGCTTGAAATTAAATGTACTTGATATACTTCCCAACAAGCACTTTAACAATGTAATTAGCAGCACTAACCTCCCAGTTCGTAGCACAAACTCCTCATTTTCTCGAATGAGATCTTCGGTAAGCAAAGGTCCTTCCTACATGTTTAAATGCAGATACATCTTAACAACATAAGCAAGCTGGGAAAAAAAACACCTTTTCAGGTTCTTGTATTGGTCAAACCTGCGTCACAGGTGCATATATGGGTTCGCCAGTTTCCAACATTGACAAATTGTCGGCTAGATGATCAGCTCCCAGCCTAAGAACAAGTTCACCAGTGTTGATTTTAGCATACAGAAGAGAACTTGAAGACATTTGGTCTTTAGAAGGAACTGATCCATCAGAATTGCAATCAGCTTCTCTTATAAGGGACTCCAAAGATTCCGCGGCAATAGCACGGCGCTTTTTCCTGGAAATACAGCAGTTTATAACTTGCATCTGCTGGTACACAAGGCAGAAATTTAGATCTGGAGCTTCATCGATGGGAATGCCAGGCACATATTGCTCTTCCAACCACAGTCTTCTAAGCTGCAACCGTGTAAAGATTACAACATTCTTGTTAGCACAACACTGAAAACAAAGTGGCACTCATTTCTACATTTACAAAGTGCTAGCATGTAAAGGGTCACCAGATAGTAATTCAAGAAATACAGAGATATGGCAGTCAGACAGACAAACACAGAAGGAAAGAGAGACTGCAATTAAAAGGGGGGAACAAATTCACAAGCTAATCCATGTCCATTTTTTTCCTTCCTATTTTGGATCGGTTTGGTAATCTCAGTCTCTTGGAGAAGCCCTTTTTCTGGGCTCTGCTTCCCCCCGCCCCCCTCCCCCCCATGTGGTTATGAAAGATTTGATTTCGATTCCTTTCCCCAATATTCAGTAAGGATGACCTTTACGGGATTTTTTTGTTGAACAGTTCCTTTTTTTTTTTTTTTTATTGATAGTTGGGGCGAATAAGAAATAATTGTTAACAAATTGATCTGCTCCATTATCCCCTAAGTACTAAATAGGATGCTACTATTTAATGCCAGTCACTCACTTCAGCAACAAGCCTACGCCAGAGCAAAGCCATCTTTTGCAAGGTCTTCAAGCTTCCCAAAATCTCCGAGAATATAACAATAAAGCTTTCAGGAGGTGCAGCATGAATATCTCTTGGAAAAGCAGCTGCTGCAAGCCGCCTCTCGATAGTGGAGCTGATTTGCCTACTTGGAGTAAGCCCCTCTGCGAATATCTTGTAGATATTACAATGGAAGTGAAAGATCACCAAGGGATGATTACAATTATTAAATCTGTAAATATTGCTTTTGAAATTTCACCAGGTGATTCAAATTGCACTTACCAGCAACAAGAATTGACTGAATAAAAGACAGAACTTCATCATCACCAAGCTCAGATGTGAGTTTCTCCTTTTCACGAAGCATTAATGATTTTACTGCAGAGAGACTCAAACTTGCCCTCTCCCTCACCGGGGAAGAACTTCCGGATGAAGCAAGCAAATCTTTAATCGACCTACAATTCTTTCCAGACCTGGAGAATAAACCATAAATCCATGCGCTTAAGATGCAGGCTATCAGAACAAACATCCCAATGTTTCTAAGAGCAAGGCATTAAAGCAAAGGATTCCCCATGAGATGTGAGGTTCCAATTTCCTTAACATCATAATTAGGAGATAATTAAATTAATATAATTAAGATTAGGATTAATTCATGTGAAAAAATTAGGTTTCGGGAACATAGGGAAAATCGGCGAGGGGCGCTCGTTGGGTGCCTCGGGCGGTGCCATGAGCGCCCGAAGCAGAAATGGCCACGCCTGCTGCGCGCCGGCCATTGCTCGAGCACCGGCCCACGATATAAATACCGAACAAGGATTTCAAAACGGTCATTTTTCGGCTTTCCACGTTAGAAGAGAGAGAGAGAGAGCTCGAAGGAGTAGAGAGAGAAGGAAGAATCCGAGGTTCCCAAGTCCGATTCCGAGCTCGAGCTAATTAGAGAAGTGATAGATTAGGTCGAGACAAGTGCACTTATACTCTCTTCTTTCTCTTTTCGCACTGTTCATCCCGATCCCTTTGAGTATTTTCGTCCCAATACCCATCCATACTTACATTTTCATAATACCCATGTATTGAACATGTATATATTCCGTTTTCATATCCGATTTGTATGATTTGTGACGTATTTCGTCCCACGAAACCCTAACCCGTGCCCCTTGGCTTTTACCCATTTTAATTGAATTTTATGCATGATTTGGACTTGGAAAATTGGAACCCTAGCTTTAAGAACGTCAGTACCTTAATTGTTTGTCATTTGTTCACATATATTTTATATATGCTAATTTTATGTAAACCGGAACATTATCGGACATGAATCGAGGTATTATTTCGCATGTACATTATATATATTATCTTATGTATACTCCGAAAATTACTTTGTATGCATTTGTGAGGGAAATTTGTTGTCCGGAAGTTCTAAAGTTATGTTTGGCTCATGATGGTGAGGATTTCTAATCTTTCCCATTCTTTATATTCATTATGCATATAATTTAAATCATGTGGAACCTAAATTCATGAGAATTATGCAAATGACAAAAAGAATAAGAAGGGAATTCCATAACATGCCATGTTTGATGTATTGTTCTCCCAGAGTGAGAAATAAGTGATAAGAATGAGCATGAAATTTTTCTAAGAATAAGTAAATATGAAATTGGACCGAGAATTTGTATTTCATATGGTAGTATTTCCTGATATGCCTTATGATATTACTGTAGAAGCACAATGGCTGCCTCTAGGCCACAGGGGGCACGGTGGCATATGTTTATGGCCCCGTATATTGGGTTAAAAATATACCGCTCACCACGGGGTGATAAATTGCGTGGGTTTGCGCTTTAGAATGTGTAGAAACAAGCACAATCCTTTTCTCGTTCGATCGCACCGTTAGCTGGTAAGGCTACTAGCCCTGGTCCGTAATAATAATGAATTTTCTGTATCTTTTAGAACCTAAAAGGATCAAAATAAAATGAGAAAGAAAAATGTGTTCTGGAAAAGTATTCGCTCATGTTTCACATTTATGTATTCATACTCTAATCTTAATCTCTCCCTTTACTTTATTTTACATATATTGATTTTTGTTCTTATTGTATTGTACCTTATTGAGTATTTGGCTCACTCCTTACTGTTTATCTTTCTTGCAGATGAACATGTACTTATGCCGAATGCGGTAGAGTGAGGATTAGGAGTCAGGTAGGTAGGAAGACTTGGAGGAGACCTTTGGGGACTTAGTTTCGTAGTTTTTCACTTTATGGAGCTCATTTGTATATTTTGATGGTTTTGTATATATATATACATATAGATGTATGTGTATGATGATGCTATACTCGTAGTATAATTTCTGCTGTGTTTATCTAGATAGATGTGCTTTCGCAGGTTATTATGGTTGTTTTGGATACCTAATCGCATCTTGTCTGAGCCAACGTCATACCGGAGTTGTGACGTTGGTGCCACATTGTAGCTTTGTGGCTTTTGGATCCTATGTTGTGCCGTATGGATGTGTATGTGTATGTTGTACAGGGATTTATACAGATTGTATCAGCTCAACGGCCGTTTTATAACCAAAACTCTATTGGATTTCGGTTAGAAAACGCGGTCTGTCACATGAGAATGCTCACAAGAACCCAAGAATAGAACAAGTGGTGTCTCATGAACCCCATCTTAGTCATGAGGAAAGACTTTGCTTAGGCGGGGGTTTGAGACATTAATAGTATCTTATTATATCTTTCAGGTTTCTCTATTCCTACAAGTTGCAGGTATTACATAAATATGGCTTTGCAGAATCACATTGATAAAGCAGGTGTTGGAAAAAGCCACTCAGAAGCCAACAGAAAGCTAATTAGCAATAGCACAAATATCATCCAAACCCTGGTTGAGTCCCTTCATACTCAAAGGAAGCTAGCAGAAAAAACCTACTCAATAGCAAGAGCCAGTTGCTTCAAAATTGATGCAGGAGGAACAATGTCTTTGTTGCCAATATCACAATCTTCTGCTGGTGAAGTCAAATCTGAACCCTGCAAGTGTCAATAATCAATACAAGAGAAAAAAAATATATACACAGAAACACAATTACCTCATATTGATAACTTGTGATTCATTGATAGTGCCATACACTACTCTAAATGATGTTAAAGGCCTGTCTGGCATTGTTGTTGAAACAGCTTTTAGGAAAAGTTTTAAATTGGACCGTCCCCAAAGAGCTTCATTACAATTTTATTCAAATTCTCTGTAAGTTGTTTTAGGCTTTTATAATAGTCACAATACAGAACTTCTATAAAAAATCTCCAAATGTCCTTTTAACAAGAACTATAAATGACAACTCTTCGAAAAGCACTTTTCAAAATAACAAAAACAAACACTCCCTTAGCCAATCTCTCTCTCTTTCTCATTACATTCAATTTTCCAAATACGCAAGCTACATAACATGATAGATATCGAATTCAAGACAAATAGTTACAGAAACAAACATTTAGCATGTTACACTCAAAAAATGTGAGTTGAGATTGCTGACACTTGGCCTTGTGGACACACAAAAGTTTTTTTTTTTTCATTTTGATGCCTAGATCATTATCAACTCTGATGGAGGACCTTCAAAATTAGGCAATCTTATCAAATATACATATTAAAGAAGAAGATGCAAGCAATATGATGATTCCCCTCTCTGTTCCTCCCTTCCACCCCTGACTTTTTCTCTTCTTCCCAGCTCTTCACATTCCCTTTCCCTATTCTACATCAAAATCATTTACTTATTTGTCCCTACCAACTTCCTCTCACTTTTCAGAATTTAATACTATATATGCACTAGTTTATAGGAATAAGAAGTGGCCCAATGCACAAGGTTTTAATGTTTGTTTTCTTGAGGGTTAAATGTACGCATCCTTACTACACCAATGCAAAGAAATTGCTTCCATGGTTTGAACCCGTGACCTCTAGGTTACAATAAAACAACCATACCATTGCAACAATGCTCAACCTCCACAGCCTTTCCAAGGAAAAAGGTAAGAAACTATTTGCTTAAATATAATTATTTAGGACAGCAGTTTTGTCACTCGTAAGTGGCTTGGATCAAACCCACAATCAACAATTGGTACTTTTAGCATGTGACAATTTTTAAGTCACATCAGATCAAGTGGACTAAAGAGACCCTAAACCTATTTGGATAGCTTCATGGGGCAGAGATTCCAAAGCCTTCCAATTCAATTTATTTCTACAGCATAAAAGTTTTGCACCATAAGGGCACGGATCAGGAAATGATGATAGTATCCACACAATATTCGTAGTGCAAAGCATTGCTCACCTTTGCTTCAGCAGCAATTTTCTCATTGAACAAGTATATATTTTCATCGTAAATTGGAAAGGACATTTTTGGACTTTTGACCTTCTCAATATCTTCAACACCTTTCCTTCCTCTCCCTATATTCTTTAATCTCTCTTGCCAGTCCTGCTTTGTCCCTATGTTTGGCGGTCTCCAACGGAATTGCTTCAGCTCATTAGAGCCCTGCATCATAAATGCCAACCAAATAAGTACAAATAAATTCAAAAAGAGAAACAAAAGTAAATAAAGAGTATAAATGCATGTATATGTTAACACGCAAAAGAACTGGAAAAAAAAATCATGGATATTCTTCACCTCTTGTACATTTGGACACATACATTATGCATGAGTCTAATCAAAGATTGTTGTAGAGCGTATATGAATAATTAGGCTCTATTTGGATTCCTGAAAATGTGAACAAAAGGGGAAAACTGTGCCCTATATCCAAAAATTGATCATACAATCACATTTTCCTAGAACCTGTTCATTTCCTTCAAAATACCTTCCACCTAATTGGAGGATTAGGCCTAATTGGACTGTTCAGGTATGACATAAGATAAAAGTCAGAGAGGAAACTGTGAACTAAAATAATTCATCCTGAATAGATAATTTCTTTGTTGCTTCCCATCGCCTTTCAACATTCTCAAAGGAAGACTACAGTAAATTCTACATGGTAGTTAGTCTCCCAATTCTGACCCTCATCTCTCAATGTAACATAACAAAGCCTAGACTGATGCAGTAGAAGGGCCATAAAATTCACTTATGGAAAAAATTTTCCAATTACTGCCATCGGTTTACAATTAATTTTTGGGCGAAAGTCAAAAATAAAGTCAAAAACAGTATTGATCAGCTAAAAGCTTTCAATTTCAATCAACAGCCACCAAGATAATCAGTTAACTGCTCCACAGACCTTTCAATTTCCCAATATTATTTGAGTTCCTATGAAATTTAAATTAAGCCATGATGCATCCCAGGATGCTCATTCCATTATGTATACAAACATAAAAAGAAATAAAAGTTATCAGAAGCAAGGCAATTCAGTTTGCACAAACCACGCATCTCACTTTCCAATTTACGTTTTCCTTGGAAAAAATAACCAATTCAAGATAAAGAACATAAAAATGGCTTCTTCAAACTAAACAAAAGAAGAAAACAGACAGTTCACCTTGAATTCAAGCTCTTCAAGTGGTTCAGCCTCCCACTGATTAATCGAATCGTCAGACCACTGTTTATCGGAATCTGAAAAAATTCCAAGAACATGTATCAATAAAAATGATTGCCAACTCTTGTTTTCTAATTTTGTCTTTTTTCAAAGCAGGATTTAAGGCCCTATTTGGACCCCAGAAATTTCAAAGTGAAAGCAAAAGTCTGAAGGAAGATGTGAAATAATATAACCATAACCAATTTATAGACACAAGTCCCCCTATTTTTCTTCTCCTCCACAAAATTACCAAATCTAAATATAGCATGATCATAGTAAGGGTGCACATAGACGAATCTAAGAAATGGATGGCCATGCCTACACGAATAATAATCTCGTCGGATAACAGAAAGAAAATTATAGATAAAAGAGAGAGACCGAAAAACCTCGATGATCGGCTGCAACAAAGTCAGACCTAATATCGATCAATACTCTCTCCGCTTTAGCAGCGGCAGAGTGGAAGGCCGTCCTCGCCCTCGAGACGATTGAGGAGCCCTCCATTGCTGAAGCTTAGAGATGAGTAGATTAATCCCGATCTTCCCGATATTCTAGGCGAAATTGATGGCACTTCATCGAAGAACAAAGAATCGTATATATATGTGTGTGTGGAAGAAAAGGTAAGAGGGAAGGAAGAAAGTTTCTACCGTTAGTACACCTTACCACTTTGATTCATTCAAGAGGGGTCTTATGGTCTCTGAAACAAACCCTAAGTAAGTCCATACTTGTACTGGACTCAGACGAGGTCTTCCTGTAAACCATGATTTTCAACCAAGTGTTAATACAGATCATAATTACTTAACCCATTTGATGGATAGCTGTATCGTGATTAAAGCGTCGTTCAGACTTGCCATGAAAGTCCCAACAAGAACCTTCGAAGAGGGCTGCGCTTAAATACTCGCTTCACATGCAACACTTTCATATACTTGGACGTTATGAGAGAAATTCATGGTCACCCTGGTTTTGGGGTGCGGCCCACAGCCTAACGTACACGGTTGTTCATTGATTTTTCTTGCTTGTGAATATTAGCAATTGATATATTATCCCTCAGAAAATTTTGTCCCATATTTACACACAATGCTCCCACTAGTATTTCTCATGTCACACTACAAAATCGAATTCCTTTTTTTAATCCATATATATCAAAAAATTTAATAATATCAGAATAAATTAGAATAATTTTTTTTTCTTTTTTCGATGAATAAAACATGAATAAATGAGTTCTGATATGTTCTAAAATCAATTTGCATTTTGAGTATCATCAATTGAGGATTAAGCGTGATAACGTACCGAAAACGGCATTGAAGACAAGATACAACCATTATAAAGTTTTGGTGATATCTTTTGGGATGATAAATACACCAACAACTTTTATGGGTTTCATGAATCGGATTTTTTAACCCTACTTAGACCAATTCGTGATGGTTTTTATAGATAACGTTTTGATCTATTCAATGAGTTCTAAAGAATATGATATTTATTTAAAAATTTGCTGCGGACTTTGAAGAAAAAGATGACTATTTACTTAATTGAAGAAATGTGAATTCTAATTAAAAGAAGTATCAGATTTTGGACACAGTTTTCAAGTGAGGTATTACAGTGGATCTGAATAAGATTGAAACTATGGCTAGTTGGGAATGATTGATCAATGTTACGAAAGTACGGAGTTTCTTAGATTTTACTTGTTATTATAAACATTTTGTGAAAAAATTTTGAAAGATTTCTATATCACGCGTTTGACTTAAAAACGAATGATTTTTCTTTGGAGTAGGGATTATAAAAGGAGTTTTCAAAAGTTAAAGGATAGATTGATCTTTGCAACTGTATTGCCAATTCCAGATAGATTGACAGGCTTTATAGTATATTGTGACGTTTCATAAATAAGTTTGGATTGTGTCTTAATATAATGTGGTCAAATTGTTACTTATAGGACAAGGCAATTGAAAGCTCACAAATAGAATTATCCCACCCACGATTTGAAAGTTAGCGTCTAATGTGTCATGGATTCGGGTTGCTGATAGGTTAGGATGCCACTAGGCCTCCAAGTCGAATTAAAACAGGTTCGGTTCCCATACTCTTCGGCCTGGATCCTACATACCGCAGCTCAAAAGTAAGAGGTTAGAGGATTTGCAAAACTTATTTCCTAATATATTCTCAAACGCTCAGGTCAATAATTTTTCTTAGGAGACGAAAGATGCGATAATAAAAATATACGAATGATGATGTAAGGAGGAAGTTTTATGAGTATAATTCGGAGGTTACGCCCAGCATGGAGCAACTTTTGTGATGATGCGCTTGTGGGGAGTAGCTTTGATGTCTAGGGGTGAGAATGGCGAGAGAATTCTCCCAACTCTATGACAGAGCACAGTCTCTTAGGAGTTCTTTGGAAGTAGTGTTTAAGGGTTGGTATCAATGTCAATGTAGGTGTCGATGTGAGCATACCCTTAGAGTCTATTATAAGAGCTTTTTACAACCTCCGAGCCAACTCAGCCTTACTTGGATGGTAAGACTAGCTGCCATCTGTTTCGCGCAAATTTCGTGAGTTGGCATGCAGATTGAGGACGCCAATTTAGGCAACCGTGATTAGTCGAAGGGGATTCCTTCATTCCTTGAGGATATGCTGTATGCAGTAAATATTGAGATCACCATTACGAGAGATATGTAGAGTTAGGAGTTGTCATTCTTGGAGAGATCATGATTTGGGACAATATTATGAGTTCTAGCCGGTTAAGGCGGGTAATCTTCAATACGTGAGAATGGTGTTGGAGGCCATTCGGATTGAGCCGTAACCAGTTTGGGATGTCCAACTAGCTGAAGTATTATTTTCGGTCAATATAAGAGTTGACTGGCCTCTGAGCCTCTAGGCCAAACACCTCCTGGGCCTGCCATCGAATTCGTGGTCCCTTGCACTAGGCCGGTCCATTTCTATCGTCTCCAGCACTAACTCTCCTGCGGGAAGGTTTGAATTTTTAACTCCTTACATGTTCATGATGAGATGTGATATGTCCTATTGCTTTTCTCCCTTTTGCTCCTTCCCCAGGCCGTCCTTAGATTCTATTCTTTACTATTTCTGGTGTGATTTTTCTGCATCCTTGATTTTTTATAGATTCACTAGAACAGGAGGTCTTTAGCATTTAGTGGCTCCTTGATTTCTTCATGTGCTATAAATTGAAGGCTCTATGTGCCTCTACATTTTGCCTTTATTAGTGAGGTGGCGTGAGAGCCCAAAGTCGCCAAGAGGCTTAGGTCTCTGAATGTCGGTATCGGTTGGAGTTCATCCTCGATGTTCAATGGTATCAACTTGGGATGCACTTACGATCTACCTTAGTCACCCATTTTCGTGTAGGCTTTGGTCACCCTTTTTCGTGCTTGTTCTCGAGTCATGCCTGCTACTGTAAATGGAGTGGGGTGAGGCCTTCCTTTCTCTGTGCCTTTGCCTTAAGCAGTGACTTGCCTCTGGAACGGGCTCGTGCGCCTTGAGAATAGATGTCTCTACAATCTCACCCTGCTGCTAGTAAGGTTGGTGGCGAGTTCCAAGTTTCGAGGCTATTTCCTCCTTATCGTGAAGCGAGGCTTTCCTTACCCTTTAGTTCCCTTTGGATTGCGTATGTGATAGACCGTATTTCTACCGAAAATTTAGTAGAGTTTCGTCTATAAAACGAACGTTCGTCAAATATAAAACCTATACAAATCCCTGTACAATATCCACAATACGTATACAATACATATATAGGATTCCAATTGCTACAAATAGACAACGTGTAGCGTCAATGTCATAACTCCGGGTACGACGCCGATTCAGACGAGATGCCACTAGGTACCAAATATAACCATAAAAACCTGCGAAAGCTACTACATCTATCATATACAGCAAAAACTAAACTATTTATCCATCATCATCATCATCATCACACACATATATGATCATAAGTATCAAAATAATTTATATAATTTTTTTGTCAATATAAGAGTTATGAAGCTAAGCCCAAAAATCTCTCCACATCATGTCCAGCTACCTATCCTGCGCCAACAACCTATTCGGACTCGTCAGGCATAAGAACGTGCTTATTTGAAAGGAAAGAATGAGTAATGGTGAACTAACAGCTCAACAAGTGTATGGAGTATGGCTTCTGTCATTTTTGCTGTTGTGGTTTGATGCTGCTTCCAGATTGTGTGCAGATCGTGCCTTTTGGTAATGATGTATGCGTGTGGGTACATCATTTGCGGTGATGATATTTAAGCTGCAGGTGGATGCATGTATCCTGGTGGCTTTTTCTGTTGGCTGGTTGTTGATGCTGGAGCTGTGCCTGTAGGTGGCTGAGTGTGAATGCATGGAGCTTGATGATAGATGGGACTCCAATTGTGGATGCTGATCATGCTGGCTCCAAGGTTGAATTTATTGGATGCTGTTCCATCTTCTGATGCTGTGGAA
This sequence comes from Nepenthes mirabilis, assembly GCA_025585075.1. Classification (NCBI taxonomy): domain Eukaryota; kingdom Viridiplantae; phylum Streptophyta; class Magnoliopsida; order Caryophyllales; family Nepenthaceae; genus Nepenthes; species Nepenthes mirabilis. The sequence goes on along the minus strand of JAODPA010044370.1, from coordinate 87,871 downwards.
GGCGGCTGCTAGGTGTTTGCTGTAAAGGCTCTTGGTTGGCTTGAAGATCCTCTTGGCCGGAATCCTGAAGTTGGTGGACTACTGCCATGTGTTTGCGCTGGCAACTGCTGCTGGCCCATGTTTTTGGTTCATCAAATGGAGCAGGGAAGGCCTTTGGCTGATTTGGAGCTTTATTGATGCTGAAGTTGTGGGTGTATAGGCTTTTCTTTTGCCACTCTTTTGGAAATGTTTATGTTTAGATCGTCTTGTTTAGGCTCTGCTCTACTGATGGTAGAGTGGTCTGCCTGTTTTGCGTGAAGTCCAGCAGTTTTCTGTTGGTTTCATTCATTGTATCAAGGTGCTCGGGGAATGCCCTAGCAATTATGATTTATCTCCAAGTCGGAAAAACACTTGGTGATAAATCATTACTTGTAAAATTCTTTTCTCCCATTAATCCAAATCACTTACTTACCAAAAAAAAAAAGATGATCAATCCCGGATTCTGGGGAGCTAGGAGCCGAGACCATAATCTGAGAATGAAGGGAATCATCCAAGTATCCGGAGGCCTTCAAAGGGAACCCCTGGTACCCTTTGTCAGTAGGTGAAGAAGCAACCAAATCTAATTGGGTGGTGGGAGAGTCCTGGTATACACGAGAAACCTCCCTAACAGAAGGGAATGGAGCAACAGAATTGCCATCAGGCACCACAGATGTCTGGACAGGTTTGCACCCAGCAGATGGCACTGGAGGCTGGTCAGACTGCTGATCACACAACTGCTTTAGAGCAGGGCAAGAGGCAACTCTGGGGAAACCAACTTCAAGGTCCGACACAGCATCCACCGAATTCTCATATCTCTCAGAAACACTCAGCAGGGAGGCCGCAGTCCAGTTGGAGCCCAGGCCAGTTTTCATATTATCTAGAGGGTCACTAACTCTGGGTAAAACCCTAGCCTCACATCCAGCATCAACCACTCCATTAGAGTTGCCAGGAGCATCAGCAGCCACTACAAAGGGAGGAGCAGAGACTACAGTCTCAATCAATGGTTTATCAGACACCATCTCCAAGTCCCCTTGTACACTAACGTCAGGGACAGCTGGAACTTGGGGAGGCAGTGAAGAAGCCATATCTTCACGTGTAGAGCATTCATCAATGGCAGAACAACAATTCTGCAGATCCATATCTTCCTTACCATGGTCTATAGGGGTCTCGACCATTCTATCTGGAAGCCCCGCAACTGTACATACAGGTTCAATCCCAGTAGCATCAGGACTACAGGCAGGACTACAAGCCTTAGGCAGGACTACAGGCCTCTTCAAACTGCTCTGAAGGCTGTTAACAGCCGACTTTGAGTGATAAACAACATCAATCTCAACCACCTTGGAAGGTGCAGAGCAAACGACATAATCCTAATATTTGCTGGTCGAGGATCATCATTTTTCAGCTCAACACAGACTCTAGCCACATGCACCCGATGCATAGAGGCAGTTTGGGGATCACACAAGATTGGTTTGCCAATCCTACTAGCAATCCAGCTTAACCCCATTGGAGTCCAGAATTCAACAAGGACATTTGTTAGAGAAATCCATTCAGGTGCCGACATGAGAGAATCAGGTTCCAAGCTCAAGCCCGGAGACCATCTCTTGAGGAGGATAGGCGACTTTTTAAAGGCCCAGGGACCTCTAGCCAAGCAATCCTCCAGTTGAGATTCAGAGACAAATTGAAAGAAATACAGACCATTGCCATTTACAGCAACGTGCCGCAACCCAAACCTAGCCCAAATTCTACGGGCGATGCCATTAATCGTCGAAAAGTGTGGAGGATTTCCTGGGAAAAAACCCACCAAAGTAGAGCCCCAAATTTCGGAGCATTGCTGCACAACCCCAGCAGGAGGAGGGGTTGGGTTTTCGAACTCAGCCTTAGTGCAGGGAGGAAAATATTTAAGAAAGGCAGAAGGTCGGGGACCCTTGTCCACAGCGGTTTGAGCCCAAGATTTTGCATAAGCATGGGCGGATACAGGTTTTGAAGATGGGCCAGATTCATGTACAGATTTGGAGGATACCTTGGCCTCAGTAGACTTAGCAGGCAGAAGCGACAAGCCGCTATAGAACGCAGCAGATTCTTCAGAAGGGTGGAGTGAAGGGGAGACTGGCATCGGTGGGATACAAAAACCGGTATCCACAGCCACAATCTGTGAAAGGAATCCGGCATCAGGGCCATTTGGGGAGGCCAGAGCTTTATCGGGCAGAGGCGGGAAATCTCACGCACCAAACGGTTTCGTCACTGACCGACACGGGAGAGAAGGGACCGGAGAACCGGGGGAAGCGGGGTCCAAGATCGGGACAAGGGGAACCCCCATGGCCGGCGGCGACGCCGCCATAGCCGAACGGGCAACAGATATGGCAGACGAAGACGAGAATTCAAAATTTCAAAATGAAATTTGAACGAACACTATGGAGGGTTGGGTGCCAGTTATCGTGCCAGAGGAAAGTATCAGAACCATCCCCAATAGCCTTAATAGTGTGGGAACGCATGAAGGGGCGAAGTTTCCTTTTAGTTACTGGCCTAAACAAAAGATCTCCGCCTCTTGATCGATCGATTGATTGGATCGAAGTACGAAGAGGTTGATTGAAGTGTGAGATCCGCCCAAGACTAAGGCCGAGCAACTAGCTGCTGCAAGATTGGACGTCTATCTATCTTACCACGCTCTCCTACTCCTATAAAGGCCGGCGGAAAGAATGCTCTGCTCATCTTTCTTACGGCTCGTTACCGCTGCGCTCGTTCACCCCTTCGGCTTCTTCAATTCAAAAAGGTAGTGTCTTTTTCCTATTCTTATTGGTAAATAGCGTTTTGAAGCGAAGGCATTATTGAACGAAAGAGATGCCGGGTCGGTCAATTGCATTAGGTAGGAGATGCAGGACCTGTCTTAACCACAAGTGCATTCGTCATCGAGGATGACCTCGATCCCACCAGATTCCAAAGTGTGTATCTTTTCTTGACTTTTAAGTGAAAAGGAGGGTGACAAAGGGTATACTTTCTTCTCTATGTAGCCGTCTCATCCATGAGCGTAGATTGATAGAGATGGCTTTTGTGCCGGTCAATCTCTATCCCATTCTTCAGGTATAGTTTTGTTTTATTACAGATCGGCAGGTGATCTGTCCTTTCTCCCCCTTTCGTCAGTCGTCTTGATCCGCCAGAGGGTCTTCTTGCAGAACCTTGAAGAGGCTTGATGGGAAAGAGAAGTGAAGAAGGAGAACAAATTGAAGGTCTCTCTCTACCTCACAAGCTCTTGGATCCTATGGCTAAGGCAAACTTTAATGAACAAAATATTGCAGAATCAAAAGTGGCTCTAGTCTACGGTCAAATGAATGAACCGCCGGGAGCTCGTATGAGAGTTGGTTTGACTGCCCTAACTATGGCGGAATATTTCCGAGATGTTAATGAACAAGACGTACTTCTATTTATCGACAATATCTTCCGTTTCGTCCAAGCAGGATCTGAAGTATCTGCCTTATTGGGTAGAATGCCTTCCGCTGTAGGTTATCAACCTACCCTTAGTACCGAAATGGGCTCTTTACAAGAAAGAATTACTTCTACCAAAGAAGGGTCCATAACTTCGATTCAAGCAGGCATCAATCGCTTCTTTTACAAATCCCCCCCTCTAGACTCTTCCCATGCTTTTTCCCTGATCTTCAATATCGTTTGGAATAAATTGAAAACCTCCATGGGAGCTGACAGGTGTGCACTGAGGTCGCACTTGAGTCGATGGAACTTATAAAAAAAAAATACAGGAGGCTAAACCTCTCCACTTATTTCCTTTTGGTGATGGTCTCCTCCTCGGCTGGCAGCCAGTGTGGCTTTTATCATCTCTTTGGGCAAACCTATTTTCATTGCTTTAGGTGCTTAGGTTGTTTTTCAAATATACCGAGACATGGAAATTGCCTATCGGTTGTGGGGATCTTGTTGCTATTTACCAACGGTTTCTCAAAAAAAAAAAAGAGAGATTTATCCGGACATTGGTTGAAAATTGGTAATTAATATTAGTGACTATATTTTTTGATTTCCCTAGCCAACCTTGGCTGGGTGTTAGGGCTATCTTTTCTATCGCCCTCTCCTAGTCTTTTCTCACTCACACACACATCTGCCCCCTGTCCCCGCCCCCCAAAAAAAAAAAAAAAATAATCTGTGCGTATGTTGGTGAGAAATTACTCTAATTGCTCTGGTTCGTTGGTTGATCAGTAGAGGTTTGGTTTCTTTTTTCGGTAAGTAAGTAAATTGAAATTAACATAAATGAAATTTTTTTTGGTAAGTAAGTAAATGAAATTAAATTTAAATGAAAGTACAAAATGATATTCTAACTCCAAGTGTTTTGCCGACTTAGAGGTAGAACAACGAGTTAGGGCATCCCTCGTGTACCACCATGGACAAAAAACATGTAACCAAGAGAAAGAAATAGATTGAACATCATCTAGACGAAAGCAATCAAAATCGGCCACATACAACCCGGCCTAAGAACACTCACTACAACATCAACTGCAATAGATTTGTTTAGCAAACAAACCTAGAGTAAAATGAAATTCTGCTAATCCAAAATCTGAAACATAAACAGCCGATGCAGATCCACATGCCAGCAGCATAGACCAAGGGCTGGTAATACACACGCTGCTCATCAAACGGCCCAGAGCATCTTTGCAAGGGCATTCATGTGCAGTAGCATCAAAAAGAACACCGCAGAATGTTGCCAGTATTCCATCCTGCAACTGCTCCCAGTAAACTGCTCATATCCAACAGCCTCTACTATCAGCAATTAGCACATATACATACATATGCTCTGAACTGGAACATTCACTATTAGCTCCCAGCGGCAGCTAAATATCCCAACTCCAGCAACTTCATTCCAGCACCAACCATCAGCTAGGGCTTGGCAAGAGCCATTCATCACAGCAGAAAAATACATGGAGCCGGAATAGAACATCAGCAAGAGATGCTATGCATCAGTTAGAAAGGCATGGGGGGTCACATCTCAATAGGAGGAAACAGAAATAATGGCTCAGCCCCAGCCTTTACATCCCAACAGAGAGGGCACAATCATTTGCAAGGTTCCAAGAAACTAGATTCAGCAATTTCCATCAGCATTTCCAGCTGGAGCAGCATATAACAGTAGAAAGCCAGATGATGTTCCACGGAATACAGCAGCACACTGCAAACAGAGCAACAACACACTGCCACAACGAGGAGAGAAGCAACAAAACTCCACACCATTTAGCAAACAAAGGAATGCTCCTCATACAGCATCTCATTGCATTTGCAAACCTTACACAGTTTGGCTACAAACCAAAACAACATAGTCTAACTCTTTGCCATACAAAGTATTAAGGCAGCAGCAACTTAATTCGGCAATATATCAGCAAAGCCAAAGGTCAAATTTGATCAAAAGGCAGATTTGATCAAAAGGAAGAAGATGCAGAATTGATCAAAAGCAGGGGATTATAACCAGAGGAAAGATCAAAATCAAGGGTCCCCCAAAGCATAAAGAAGAAACCCCAATGAAAAAACCCCATCAGCAGAGGCCTAAGAGCCGGAAGAGTCCCTAGATTTTTTAGAGGCAGCTTTTTTCTTTTTCCGAGACTTCGAAGTCTTCCAGTGGTCAAATTCCATGGCCAGCATTTCAGCTCCTTCACTATTAGAAGTATCCAGAGAATACTTCTTGGAAAGCCGCTTGATAGAGCTGGGTGTAAGCTCAAGATCATCATCATCAACAGTATTAAGAAGTTGCTCAGTATCAAGATGATTAGGAGACACAGGAGCAGCAGCAATACCCAACTAGGTAGGCAGATGTGCCTGATTATCAGGTAGGGAGTCCTCAACACCATCAGGATCAAGCTGCCACATTGGGATTGGAGAAACCGAATGGCCACAAGCATCTAACGGGGCCTACTTACCAAAAAAATCCAACGGGGCCATTAAACTGGCTAGGGCCTCGGGATTTTGATCCGCATGTGCCAAGGAGGGGCAATGGGCAGAACCACATGAAATGTAGAGATCAAAAGCCTTGGGAGGGATGCCAAGAGCTCCTAGCCGGTCTTCTTCAGGGATTGGCTTGGGGAGAGCACAGATGCTTGGTATATCGGATGGGTTAATACCACGAAGCACAATATTAGCAAAAGAAGGGAGGGGCATAGGGGCAGTGTTACACTAAGGACACGATCCCTGCACAGAGTCCATAAGAAGAGGATCAGGGATAGCATCGTGCTCTTTGGACTTCTAACCAGAATCAGCAAAATAAGGAATTTGTGATTCCTTCTTCTCAGCACAGGGATGGGCATGGGGTACCAGCACAGTCCCAGAAGATGGGTGTTCCATATGTAAAGCATAATTACCTTCAGCATCTATCATAGGCTCAGCCAAATGGCAACCATCATCCACAGTAAGGGGAGATGTGGAAGAGACAGAATAAACTAGGACATTTGCATCATTCGGGGGGGTAGGGGTTTCAGGATGCCTAGCAATGTCTCTTTGAACATATTCGTCAAGGATAGAATTTGAAGGCCTAGGACGAGATTTACCAAGATGATTAATGGCAGTCTTGGGCTGGCATTTAGATTCAACATGACCAATCTTCTGGCAGCGGGCACAGCGAGTTGGCTTCCAACTATACTCCACATTCACCATTAAAACACTTACCAAAAAAAAAAAAACATTCACCATTAAAATGGCTTCAGAGTCGGGACACGGTTGAATAACGATGCAATTAGGAAATGGACCATCCACACCAACTTCGACGCAGATCTTTGTGCAGGAAACATTCTCCATACGGGTTGTCCTGGGATCAAGTTGCAAAGGAATCCCAATGGCACTTGCAACCCAGCTGAGCCTGGTATGAGTCCATAACTCAATCGGCAGGTTTGATAGTTTGATCCAAATGGGGAACCGCTTGTGTTCCTCTTTTGTCAAGGCCAAGCCTGGAGACCAACGCTTGAGGAATATTGCTTTTCTAGAGAACATCCACGGTCTAGCACGTAGGCATTTCTCCATCATCTCCACGGTTCGGAAACGAAAGAAGAAAAATTCGGCTTCATTACCGGCAATGTTCTTGAGTCCAAAGCGGGCCCATATTTTCATAGCTATGGCCTTGACAGCCATGAGATAAGGAGGGGTATCAAGAAAATGACCGACCAAGGTATAGCCCCAAAACAAGTTACCTTGTTCGACAACCTCAGCCGGTGGGGAAATAGCGCCATTAGAGCACCTAGGAGCATGGTGTGAGAGGAAATGATTTCAAGAACCTTTCAAGTCGGCCTGAATGGCTTAGAGAGAGAAACTCTCTCTTCTCTCTAGGATTTCAAATTCGAAATCTTTCCTACCGCGGCACTCCAGGGTTCAGCGTCCTCTGCCGGGTAGCGCCGGAGACGGCCATGGCCGGTCTCCTGGATGCTCCTCCCGGCTCCCTCCCGATTTTTGACTCTCTCCTTAGAGGCTTCGACTATGGCTGTGAGCTTGGGGTTTGAGAGCGGCGTCTCTGAACTTGCGACGCCAATTCAAAGGCGGCGCCTCAGGCTTCTACCTCCGCTGGCTGGGCGACATCGGAGCCGGCCACGGCCGGTCTCCTAGCTGCTCCCTCCGGTCCCTCCCCGGTTTTGACTCTTCCTCTCTACTGATCCGGACTTCAGATCTGTTTGCGTTTGCCTCTGCGTCCTATGAGGTTTCGGCGGTGTTCTTCCTCTGTGGCTCGAAGCTCTCACTGGATCGCTTCCTCTTCTCCTCGATTCAAGCCTATCGCTGCGCGCATGAATTGATTCTCCCACCTTTGTCCGAAAAGGATGTTTCCTTTTCGGTGTTTCAGATTGGGATGAAGGCTCTGGCTTCGCTATGGGATTTCTTTTGGGTCTTTCGCCTTCGATGATGTTTGGGCTTCCATGCTCTGACTGCTAGGGCTGAGAGTCCCTGTTCCAGGGTTCCGTGTGAAAGCTTCGGCTTTGGTTGCTGGCTGGTTTTGGACAGTTTTGCCCTCCCGATGTGGTTTCGGGAGCTTCTGTCTGAAGCAATTGTCGGCTCTCGTGCTGCTCGATGGATCTGACTAGTGGAATGTCTGTGCTGCTGGCTCTGATGATCCTCTACCTGTGTGTTCCCTCCTCTTGGATGGGTTGGTGGATGCCGTGCAGCTCTTGCTTGGAACTATTAGGCCGAGGTACTGAAGAGTTGGCCGAGGACCTGTTTGGTTGCAAGAGATCCTTCTGTTTGATGCTAATTTGTGGAGCAATGTTTGGTTTGCAACTACTGTGGGTTGCTGTTTCGAGCTTCGGATTGCTAGGTTCTGACTGGGTTGCAATTTGAAGGCAGCTGGTAGTGCCATTTCTTGCCTCTCATGCTGCGGGCATTAGCTGCTACATTCATATGGCAGATTGCATTGAAATTGTGGTTCGCTGCAATTTTCTGAGGCTGCCTCCTCTAGCCTTTTGGCGGCTCTCGCACTGTTCTATGGATCTGGCACAGTTAACTCTCCTGGCTACTGGCTTTGATGATCCTCAGCCAATGTGTTCCCTCCTGTTGGACGGGTTGGGGGTTGCCCATGCAGTTCTGACTTGGGACTTTCTGGCTGTGGTCTGAAGAGCTGACTGTGACGGAACAAATTATTCTCCATTGAATAACCTCCGTCAATGACTACACAAACCAAAGTCCATAATTAACCTATGGACTCTACAGAAAATCCGGTAGAGTTTCATCTGTAATTGGACGAAAACCAAAAATATAACCTGTTAAATATCCTGCAACAAGCACACATCTAATCAAAAGGCTTAACTCAAAGCCTACAACATGCCACACAGGATCACACATCGGCCATATCATCCATGGCTCCAATACAGTACCCAACTTACAGTACTGGATCTAGAGAGATGCCATCTAATTAAATAAAACTCCAAACATAAATATACAGACGTGGAAGCATAACTAAATCATCATACATGCGGAAGCATAATAAAACCATAAAACAACAACAATGAGCCACGCTCAACCGCGAGCAGCTGTCCACAGTCCGATGCAACTCTAAGTCCAAATCTTCTGATCACTCGCCGTCCAGCCAATCACATCAAGCAAGCCTCTCCTTGCTTTATCTACATGCGCCAGCTAAGTGTTCTCATTTGAAAAGAGACAACAACAGCAAGAGTGAGCCAACAGCTCAGCAAATGTAATCATAAACACCCCTCCAAGACATGGACAAGAACTGAAACCGGAGGGAATACAAGCACTCGCCATAACCAAGAAACAGGAGAAGGAACAGGAACAACTGGAATCACTTGATTCCTGCGATTTCATCTTGAATCACTGGATTCATTCGGTTCATCATTTAGATTCATGAGATTTTCATTACAGTTCACGGTTCTGTCCCGAATCACTTGATTCACGGGTTCATCGATTGGACATTATTCATTTAATTTATTATATCATCTTTGCGGACCCCGGCTAGTAGATCGTACTAACCAACGATGCGAGAGAACGAGGACAGGAATGTGTTCGCTACATATTCTAAAGCCATGACTACTACTTTTGGTCGGTAGCACACGACCCTCGGTTGCATCCATGCAATAATCATCTCAGACGACTACATCTCAATATGTAGCGTCGACACACCCCACACCCCCGGGGTCCAGGGCAATCCTCGTTCTTTCACAGCAGTTTCCTAAAGCGTACCACAGACATCACCCGNAGCAGTTTATGTACCTGCAGATGATTTGACCGACCCCGCTCCTGCCACGACATTTGCACATTTAGATGCAACTACCGTACTCTCAAGAGGATTAGCCGCCAAAGGTATCTATCCAGCAGTAGATCCTTTAGATTCAACGTCAACTATGCTCCAACCTCGAATCGTTGGTGAAGAACATTATGAAACTGCGCAAAGAGTTAAGCAAACTTTACAACGTTACAAAGAACTTCAGGACATTATAGCTATCCTTGGGTTGGACGAATTATCCGAAGAAGATCGTTTAACCGTAGCAAGAGCACGAAAAATTGAGCGTTTCTTATCACAACCCTTTTTCGTAGCGGAAGTATTTACCGGTTCTCCAGGAAAATATGTTGGTCTAACCGAAACAATTAGAGGGTTTCAATTGATCCTTTCCGGAGATTAGACGGTCTTCCTGAGCAGGCCTTTTATTTGGTGGGTAACATCGATGAAGCTACCGCGAAAGCTATGAATTTAGAAATGGAGAACAAATTGAAGAAATGACCTTAAATCTTTGTGTACTGACTCCTAATCGAATTGTTTGGGATTCAGAAGTAAAAGAAATCATTTTATCTACTAATAGTGGCCAAATCGGACTATTACCAAACCACACCCCTCTTGCCACAGCTGTAGATATAGGTATTTTAAGAATACGCCTTAACGACCAATGGTTAACGATGGCTCTGATGGGTGGTTTTGCTCGAATAGGCAATAATGAGATCACTATTTTAGTAAATGATGCTGAGACGGTTAGTGACATATCCAATACCTTTTTAAAAAATTTTGGAGAGACCGTAACTTTAGTCATATTTATTTTTTTTAAGAATAGCTGTGACACATGCATAAAAATATTAATCAATGCATATTAATATTGAATTTTCACTGTCAATAACTTTCGATATGAGAGCAAAATTTAGAAATATCTTTACCTTAGCGATATATAAACCAATATTTAAAGTATTATCCGATATTTATCTACTAATTNAAACAAGTAAACTTGTAAGACAGCCTATAGACAATAGGATTTTGCTCATGGCTTAAGTATATTTTTAGAGAATGTTTGTTTTTTACTTTTTATTTATGTTATCTTTTATTATTTATAGTTGTTGAAAGAAATAACTCAAACCTACTTAATACATAATTTAAACATTTTCTCTAAAAATGATTAGTTTAGAAGCCACAAAATTATATCTTTTAGACCTATCAAAGTAAAGTCGTTATAATAACTATATGATATATTTTATCCATTGTTAAAAAATATTTTAGATGATACGGGTATGATGAGAGATATTCTTATCAACTTCAAAGAATATTGCATATAGGTATAAAATTTGACTATTGGTTCAGCTTCCATTTAAGATGATGAAGGCAATTTTTCCAAGCTTGCTTTCAGACTAATCATGAATCTATATTTAAGTCTAGGTCAAGGTGGTTCCACCATCATTCACTAGTTACATCTAATCCTATGAACACGCAAAGATTAGTATATACATTCCAAAGCGAGCGTACTTATCCTGAGCTCATCCAATATATGCCATTAGGGCACGAATCCAAGCTCAAATTAAATTAGAATCCCATTACTTGGCTACGTTTGGGGACAAACGTCCCTCAGTAAAGAGGTAGCCTACAACTTTTATGCAGAAGTGGATGGTACCCTTCCTATTTGAGGTATCTTTTTCTTTACTCTTGCATGTACTTTTAAACCTTACATTGCTCAATACATAAGCTTTTAAGACTCCTTTAGAAATGAAATTCTAATTTTCTCAACTTTTACCTGAAGTTATTAGTGGATGAAAACAGATAATATGTAGATTTGATTCATTTATACACAATTCATCACTCTCCTTTTTTAAGAAAATAATACTTTGTTTAAACTTTATTTACTCATTTTGTAATTGACTGTATTTTTGTTTAAAATAAAAGGATTGGGAAGGAACACTGATGAGTCAATGAAACTCAATAGCTCATGTTTAGAAGTTGAGTCCACCAGCAAGTCGATCCTGAGAAACGGAAAGTTATCATTCGGGTAAGTTGTGTTAATGTCGGTGAAGTCAACGCATGTCCGCCACTTCCCATTACTCTTCTTGACTGGGACTATGTCAAAAAGCCAGTCCGAGTACTAAACCTCCCTGATGAACTCACGTCCAGTAGTTTCTGTACCTCCTCCCGGATGACTATAAATTTCTCGACAAAGTGGCTTCTCCGCTTCTATCTGATGGGTTTGCGGTCAGAATCGAAACCCAACTTGTGGACCATTATTCTGACCGAGATCCCAGCCATGTTGATAGGCGTCCATGCAAAGATACCCGCATTACGCCTCAAGAAGCTGATCAATCTATCACACAGGGGTATGACTAGTGAGCCCCATATATGTACGCATTAGTCCAGATCTAGAGATATGAGGTCGGTGGCCTCGTCGGACTACACCTGCTACAGGGTCGCTTCATCTTGATCGTCCAACTCTTCCACCGGCCTTTCGCTACCACTTGGGGTAACCTGGGACATGTAACACATTCGTTCGATAATTTGGTCACCAAACACTTCATCAATACCGCACGTTGTTGAAAATTTTATTTTTAAATGGGGTATTGACGTTACGGCTCCAAACACCGCCAGGCACGGTTAGCCAAATATGGCATTTTATGCGAAGGGCAGGTCGATGACCAAAAAAGTGAGCGGGCAGCTCGCCGTTTTAGGATACGTGCCCAGGGTGACCTCCAATTGTATTATCCCTTGGACGCCCGCTGGCTCATTATCAAGTCCATATAGTGACCCTTCAACCGGTTTCAGTCGACTCTTTTTGAGTCCCAATTTGAAATAGACATCAAGGTAAAGCAAATCTCTAAAACTTCCGTGATCAATAAAGATTCGTTTCACTCGATTACCATCTAAAACGAGCGCGGATACAATCAGTGGATCAATATGGGGGGAGATTATATATGCCATATCATCGTTTCTAAAACTAATGACATCTTCCCCCACCCTCTACTTCTTGTTCCCAGTTTGCTTCCCCTGGCGATCCATATGGCGAGCCTTGGGAGGTCGGGTAGTCACCATGTTGACCACCCTGGTCGCGATCCAGTTTCACGGTTAATGCAGTGCAGGACCATCTCCGCCTGAGGGACCAGAATTCTATCCCGAGTTCCTCAGGAATTTAGTGAGGTGGCCCCAAAAAATCAGCTTCTCGATCTGCCTTTGCAGTGTATAGTATTCTTTCGTGCTATGACCTAGAGATAGATGGAAGTCGCAGTATTTCGACGAATCTCCTCTCTCTGAATTCTTCATCGATTTTGGCCACTTGATAAATTTTTTCTCCCGGATCTGTATCAGGACATTCACCTTGGTGTCATTTAGCGAAGTTAGGTCTATGGGTCTGAACTCCTTGCATGCGGGTGGCTTTGTTCTGGGCAGCTTCCTCCGAGGGTTGTCGCTACCCCCACTCTTCCTCTTTCCTTTTACCGAAAAGGTGCGAGGCTGATTGGGCCGTTCTGGGTGCTTCGCCTCATTGGCTTCCTCAACCGCTATATAGGCCTGAGTAATTTATTCTTCCTCCCGGAACGTTTGTAGATCCTTATGGGTTAGGTGTTTAAAAAGTCGCCCAAACCCAGTACAAAATTGAAGCCATTGAGCTTCACCTTTTCAGTCCGCCTTGGTATTCTCCGGACTTTTGCGGTGGATCACTCCAAAAACTTTCTCAAGTTCTCACCCGACTTCTGCTTAACGGGGGCAAGGTACCACGGTTAATTCTCCTCGCGACAAATGAAGGTGTACTAGGCTAGGAAACTGTTGGCGAGGTCCCAAAAATTTCGAATTAAATTTATCGGGAGCTAGTAGAACAAGATCTTGGTGTCCCCCTTGAGAGTGAAGGGGAAGCATTGGCACATTGAAGTTTCCTCCAGGCCCTAAAAGTTTAGTAAGGTGCGAAAATGATCAATGTGATCCAGCAGTGTTCCCATTGTTAGGTTTCAAGACTGGCATTTTGAACTTGGGCGGTAGCTGTTGTGACCATATCTCCATGGTGAATAGAGATCTCTTCAAATCGGCCACGTGTTCGTCGGCTTCCCCTTTGAACACGCAGTTCTATATTTTCTGAACTTTCTCCTCCACTCGTGAGGAGGTTGCGAGCCTTTTGGAGTTGAGGTATGTCCTCAACTCTGTGTGTCTGGCCGTGCGGTGCGGCACCGGCCAGTTGTTACCACTCGTTGGTCCGGTGATGCGAGAGGCTCCCTCTTGCACTAGAGGCCTCTACTCATCCCTGGAGTATCGTGGGTTTCTTTTTCCTCTGGCATCCCTGCTTGGAGGCCGGTGTGTGGGCTAAGGAAGAGTGAGCCCCCTACTTCTGCTTACCTTGGCGCATGCAGTGCGTTTAGAACATTTGTAACATTTTATTCATCTACCCCGTCATCGCTAGGATGATCAAAGCAGGCTGTTCTCCAGCCCCACTACTAGCAGAGTGGTCGTTGTCGGGGGAGGTGACTTCTTTTGCAGGAACGTTGGCTTGCGCTCTTGTGTTCACTATATTGGTTAAAGATGTTGATGCTGGTGAGGTAATAGATTGGCCTTTCGTTAGTATTTCCACAGACGGTGCCAATGATGCATCCTAAATTCGAACTTTGGACGGATTGTTCGTACAAATAACTGCAAGTTTTTTCATTTACTTCCTATTTACAAGTTACACAGCTAGTAGAGGCCAATACATGACAGTAGAGACGGAAAGAGAGAGAAGCATAAGGAGGCCGCCAACCCTCAAAGAGTTGTCAAGATTTGAATGTGGGAAGATTTGAATACTGATTCAAATCTCGATAACAACTACCGCCACCAAAAGTGGTGACCAAAGCGGCATCCTGTACCAAAAGGAGCGACCAAAGCGGCTTAAACTTAATGACTCGAAACAAAAGCGCCAGAGAATGCGAACGGCCTAAGCTCCAAACCAGCAATTAGGGCGGCAAGCTTTCTGGCGATATCGAGCTCCTATGCCATCCCACCAAGCATCGATGAAGACAATGTTGAGGAACATCAAAGCTCCCGATTTATAACGCGCAAGGAAGCAAGCGGAAGTACTAAATGCCGAAAGACACCAACCTTGTGAATCTGCAGAGATTGAAAAGCAAGGGAATCACACCGAAAACAGTAGAAAGGAGAATCTGGGATAGACTTGAGGAGACAACACGACCAGTCACGTCCCATCGTAAATATGCTAGAGGCCGAAAATTTAGGCCACCAGTATGGAGGGCTAGTGATGAGGACAGCTGTAGCGGGCCTGCCCAAAAAGGTAAGTAGCCCAGAATGTATAACGACCTACTTGCCCATGAACGGTCAACACTCTAATTGACCGGAAAAAACTCCCAGGTAGACTGGACGCAACCCAAAACGAGCACGACCTAAACCAAAATCGGCCCACGTGCCCTTTCCTTTGCTCAACGGTCGTTAGCCCTAATTCTCCGTAGCTCTCAGGATGGCAATCCCTTCTATAACAAAAATCCCCCAAAATCAAATGCATCTCGAAAGAAAAGCTCTCAAATCAGCACACGACTCACACCGATAATCTCAATGTTCACTGCGCGCGAAATATCTGCGGAAGGAGAAAATCCTCCTTCTTGATCGTTGCAACCCAAAATGGTGCCCGCATCCATACAAGAAAAAGAAATGGTCCTCTCAGAAGGCGAGCATCTCACCTCACTACCTAAAGAAGGCAGCAAAGGCCCACAGTTATAAAAAGCCATGAAAACTCACTCCATGGGCACGCTCTCTGATATACTAAAACCTGCGTAAAGCTTTCCAGCTCTTAAGCATCCAATAACTTTGCCCTCTCTTCTGCTACTAGTTCCCAAAGAACTCAGTATACATAGAGGCCGCTCTCAATGAGCACTCTACGATCAAAATCACTTTCCATGAGTGCACCTCCGATCCTCGCTCTCAAATCTCTCACCCTATATTCACTTCAGCATACTCTGTTTTTACCTTCTTTTTCTTGGAAGACTGATTATTGACTTTAGTATCGAATGATAAACCGGGAAACGAGTCTCACCATTTTTCTCCGATTTCTCATCGTCTGTTGTGGTGTGCAGGATCTCAGGCGTACAAAACGGTAACAGGACCTGAAGAGCAGCTGAGTCCGAATCCATCCAAAACTCGGATACATAATGCATCAGACACAGAATACCACAAGCTTGACGCACAAGTGTAGTTTTGATGAAATTCCTCCTCAGCGGCTGCGATTGGGGATTTTCATTAAATTTGAATATGTCACGTAAAGTTGTGCTCTGTTGTATGCCCAAATAAACCACATTAATGATTAAATACAATCTCTTTTAAAAACCTAAGCAGTCCTTGGTAGGCCACCATACACCCAAAGCAAACAATATACCGGATCTGGGGATAGCTACTTTTGAAGGCAAGAACAGATATGATCGAATTGAAAAACTACACAACGCAGGTCTTGAACATGCATATGAAATGCAGAGAAGTTGGTGATCCATCAATTTATGCCAAGTAGTATTACCCTTAGGAGTTGCTGAATGCGGTCTACCAAAGCATAACCAAACTCTGCAACTTCAAAAACTTGCAAAAATCTCAGCTTTTACACGTAAATACTGAAGCTCCATCCAAAAACTCAATAATACACAAATGCTTACGGATGGCAAAGTTCAAGTAGATGCTTTGCAATCTAACGGTTGCGAATTCAACTTGTGAAAACTGCATCTTATATGATGTAAAGCAAAATGACGTACAATAAATCCAAAATAGAACATTTCTTTTCCGAACCTCATGCATAGTGACAACTTTGTGAACCAAACTGTCCTTTCATTGCCACAAACTCAAAACTACGTTTACGTATTCCTCAAAAGAAGATAGACCAGAGTCACAGCACCTTTCCTTACTGTCCCTTTAAAGCTTTGCCAAACATGTGCCACTCATATGATAATGACTACACTACCAGGAATATTGCTCAAATGACAGAATTACGCTACAGTCAGGAAGAGAATAAGCATACCCCTAAACAAAAAGGGGGAAATGCAAAGTAATCTATGAATTTCCTAGTTGTCTGTAGCAGATAATATTTCCAGGTGTTTGATGAGTGAGAAGCCATCTGTCGGTAATACGATAATTAATGGCAATAAGAAACATGCTCACATATAGAGCCATAGAGCCGTAGAAGTAAATGAATAAATTAATTAATAATGGCACTGTAGAGCCTTTCCAGTCTAAGGAAGATGACGAGTAACTATACAATTACATTTCAGCAAAAAAGACATAACAAGGTGTTTCCCTGAATCAATCAAGGGGCGATAGTGTATCTTGTGAGCTGTCTTCACAAAGATCAGACATTGATCCACTTGGAATTATTCTAGGTGGGGACCACTGATCCGGCATCAAGAGGAAATAGGCAGACATAGCCTTCCTGAACCGTCTCTTGTACTGCTTAGGTGAAATCACTGTAGGAGATTCATTCTTAGGTCCACCAAGTATGCCAGACGCCTTCACCCAAGTCTCAAGGTGCTTGTCCCATGTGTATTGTCTCATGAAGTCGATGATGCCGAGTACCAATTCGTGCTTTTCTTCGTCCATGCCCACCAGTAAAGAGTAGTCCATGACATCAATGGACTGCCATGAACAATATGTTCGTAATCAGATGACTTCAACAAGAAAATTATAGTGATAGAAAAGTAGTCGTTAAGCATGTACAGCTGCAGAATAGGGGTAAATCTAGATGCCGTAACATTTTCTTCTTGGCAACAGACGGTGTCACAACATTAATATGGAAAATGTGGACTTCATTAATTTATATAGTTGCATGCACAAAATTCTGAGTTCCATACCCATAAACCAGCTGCACCTTCTCTAAGCAGCAGAAAAAGTTTGAGTAGAGACAGGAATCTCGGAGCAATGTTTTAGTGACCATCATAATTGACAGGTTTGCGGTTCCCCTATGCAGTTGAGTGCAGGTGTCTCATCTAGACATTTGAGGTTAATCGTAATCAAATGACTTAAAATTGGCTCTTATTTCTCCACATAGAATTATTCCAACAACCTTAATGACATGCAAAAACTCGTGCAAGCTTTGACTCGATTTGATCTGTTTAAGAACGTAAGGGCATCAGTACTCAGGTTGCTTTATAGAAACATCTTAATCATGTGGACATAAATAGTATCAAACTCCTAATAAACTCACAAAATTAACCCTTACTCTTCCAACCCCAAAAATTTAAAAGACCACTGTCCTTCCATTTATGCGTATCTAAACACAATTGCCCACCCACAATAACAGGATTCAATCGATTGAATTACCTCTAGCACCCATTCAGTTGTTAATTAAAGCTTTGTTTTCCTATTTGAATATGATAAACGATGCTGGGCAAAAGGCCGGTGAAGTACACTCAATCAAAGAGAAAACTATAAAATTGCAGAATGATACGGCGTGGGACAAAAGAAGTGTACAGACGACAAGAAAATCAGCTAAGTAATAGAGCAAAATACAGGCCTGTTTATTTCCAGAATGTTCAGCATTTTTCAGTTTCAATAAATAAATAAATAAATAAATAGTGAGAAAAACCTGGGCTCTTGTCAACAGACAATAGTCTTCTATCAGATTGATTTATTTCTTTTGTTGTGGTGATGAGGTAAATATCAAACCAAATCTTTTAAGGTACAAAATTTGCTCAGGATAGGGACAAAACAAATTACTTAAGCAAAATATAATCTTATGTTAATACCATTAAAAACAAGTTAGAAAAAATCAAACCAATGAAACAAAATTTGTCAAGCTTTGCTTTCTTGTTTACTTTTCTTGGGATTTCCCAATTGGCAAACTTGACTAGTGGAGGAAAAAAGAGAGATGAGGAAATAAAACAAGTACATTTGAAGACCTCAAGTATATTGTTATAAGCTATGTAATGTTTCCGCCTTCCATTAAGTAGAATGTGGGAGAAAATCATGTTTTCAGCATTTCCAAATTCAAGTTACTAAAGGAAAACGTTCTCCAAATCTTGTTATACATCGGAGATATAGAGAACAGTAATTTCTAGCAGAACTCTTTTCTAAGTCCAATTGGTAGACACGTATTTTCAAAGTTTATCTATTTTTTCACAAAAGTTTCTATAGAATTAAAGAATGTTTTATAAATAAATGAATCCAATATCATACTGCTAGTACAGCTCCAATGAATCAAGCTTTAGCACTATCACAACATCAAGTCACGAAAGACATTCATAGCAAAGCATATCTTACTTCTGTGATCCATAGTTGTCCTGGGCAGCATCTTTATGCCAGCACGATCACAAACCTTATTAGACCTCCATATCTAAACTTTTTAAGATAACAAACGACAAGTACTACTAATTGCAAAAGCAAAATGGCCAGGGTGAGGATAAAGATAGAAGGTTATACGAATTAGTATGTTATGCATTTCAAAAAATATTTCCCTAACAAGTTTTTATGATCACTAACTGCAAATCAATCCACTAACTGGGTGCCTGAGGCACTACTCATACTGGAATTTTCTAATACACCATATGTTAAGTTGTGAAGTAATGCAAGATACTTGCATTAAAGAAGAGAAAGAACCCTTCGCCTACTCCTTGTTTTTCTTCCTTTCTGGAACCATTGCAAAGAAAAAAATAATCCCCTTAATGAAGCCCTGGTCTCTAACCATGACATATCCATCACACTTAAAAGAATTCTGTGTAATCCAGACCACTGAACAATCCAAAAGCAGATGATTAACAGGTTCAATGAACAAAAACAGTAATTTGCAAGCAAATTCCACCCTTTTCTTCGTTTATCCAAATTAGCTTAGGAGAAGAACAAACCTCACCACCCTGAAATGCCTTGTAATAATAGGCTACTAAAATATTCTGTTTCCAAATGAGCTACAAACTATCACATCAAACAATTTGCAGCTTCAGTGAAACACTTGAGGGAATCAACAGAAACCTTCGAAGCACCTCCATTTCTGAATTATGTGAAGTTCCTTGATAAACTGAGGTTTGACTAATAACATTACCAGAGTCTTTTGGATAATCATTTTATCACATTGTCAGCGGAATATCAATAGCATTAACTACCGAAATTGTATATAGTTTCCTTAGTAAGACTATTCTAATTGATTGTAACAAAGATTGATTGATTGCAATTAAAAGAGAAATTAGGAAAGTAAAGGATTGTAATTTAATATAGTTAGGGAAGTATTATCTATTTAATAAGAAGGAAAAACCTCAACGGAAACATTCAGAACAATTAACATGGTATCAGAGCAAAAAACCCTAGTTCCCTAATTCTCGTCACCTTTAGTCTTTGAAATTTGCATCTATCGCTCTTCCTTCTTCAGATGATTATTCCTTCTAGGGTTTTGAGCAAAGTCATTTTGCTCTGTTGGTTGTGAAAAATTTGTGGTTAGCATGGCTAGCTTCTCTCACATCTGCTTCTTTTGGTCCAGTTGGCCAGTTGTAGGCACCAATCTTGTTTGTCTTGTTCTTGGTCTCGCCACTTTTGTATCAGCTCTCTATCGTGCTCCCTGATCTCGTTTGTGTTGGCAACAGCAGTGTTCATCCCAGAAAACATCATTGTGGAATTCGTAGGGGTGATATCTCATCGATTTACCTTTGTTTTCCGATTCTCAATATTTTCTGTGAGATTTTCTCTTAAGATCTTGGATAACAAGGATCCTTGTCAATTTCATGTTTTATATTCACAGGAAATCACTTTTTTCAATTTCATTCTTTGTTGTCTTCTTTGGCCTTCACGGGCAATTTCAGATTTGAGGTTGGATTTCAGTCTTTCTCAGTCTTCGGTATTTGAGTGCCTTTAGTAGCAGTCATATGAGTGTGTAAAATCACAACTGTAAAACTATCTGTGAACAAAAAACCCGATGAGCTTTTTCTTCAAGGTTGGATTTTTTTCATCCAACATTAGATTGGAAGCCAAAAATTGTTCCCGTCTGCTTCCCTTGCTTAAAATTTTATCGTGCCGAGACAAAATCCTATTATCCGTTTTAATGGAAAAAATTACTTCACCTAAGATATTCAATTTAAAATGTTCGTAAATGGAAAAAAAAAACTTTGGAACCATTTATAAGACTCCCCTACAATCCCCACTAAAATAAAGGAATTTAATCAATGGGAGAATAAAGATACTTATATTATGTCATGGTTGATGGGATTTATTGAATCACATATGATAAATAATCTTCGATATTCACAACTGCTACGGATATGCAGGATTATCTCCGGTGCATCTATAATCAAGAAAATAATACCTAAAAATTTTAATTAGAATAGAACATTACTAACTTCAAACAGTACATTCTTTTTGTTGAACAGTTATATACTAGATTCCTTAATATATGGAGCGAACATATTACGATTATTCATTCCAAAGTTCTTAAGGAAGCTTTTGTGGCACCAAAAAAAATTCATACCAAAAGTTCAAGAGATTAATTTATAATGAAACGAAGACCTGAATTTGATAATACTCAAGCTAATCTTCTTAATTGCAATCTTGTTCCATCTCTTAATGTTAGCTTGGGAGGATTTCTTCGAAAAGAGCAATGCCAAATTACTCAAATTAACATGACAAAATATACAGCACCTTCCAAACTGGTTAACTTGGCATACGCGGCTCAGAGGTAAGGAAAGTTCAGATCTCAGATACAATGTTATAACTATAAAGAGTATGGATATATTGTAAAGAATTACAGTTAAAAATTTTACAATTATTGCAAAATGGACAAGCACGTTATTAAATATTATGACATTCTACCTCAAAATAGATAGGCTTGAGCCTTTTATACCAATGTTCACTCGGCTTCAGCTAGTGTGCTGGCCTCTCTAGTTCAGACATCCATTATTCTTTCACATTTTCTCACTCTTGAGACGGTATAATAAATGATAATCTCTACTTTCTTTGCTTAAGGACTATAAGGTACAAAAAATTGCTTACTTCTTCATAGTTACTTAATTCAGCGACATCAAATCATATGTTAGACAATACAATGCTTGACATAATGTTCATAAGTATAAGGGTGAGCAATATATTCAAGTACCCAATGGCAATTCACTTTCAGTTACTGCAATTGAAAATCTAGAATCCACCTTCAATAATGTTTTTGTATCTCTAGAATTATCTATCAGTTTAATTTTTATTGCACAATTGATTGATATTAATTGTAAGATTCACTCCAATTATAATGGTTGTCTTGTGTATAATCAAATGTCAAGAAAGGTAATTACGAAAGGGCCTAATGTGGGATCTTTATTTCCTTTTTTAACTTCTCATTCCTACTCTTTTTTTTTTACTTGTACTACTATCACTAATAATAGTAATATATGACATAAAATATATGGGCACACCAATTCTAATATTTGAATTATCTTAATAAATATGGCCATTTAAGCAATAAAGATTAATTTATTTCTATACCGAGCGAATGTACTTCTTGTAAACTTAATAAAAGTAAAGCTTTACATTTTCTTTTGCATAGTAGCGGCATATCCATGAGTTTTGTGATTGTTTATATCGATATATGGGGTATGTGTCCAATTATTTCTCATGCTCACTACAAGTACTTCATAAAATTCATTAATACTTATAACCACTTTACTTGGGTATATTTTTTTCACTCTAAAGATGAAGTATTTTCTGTATTTTAAACTTTCATTGCTTTTATCAAAATGTAATTCTCAATACGTATTAAGATTTTACGTTCAGCCTCGAGAGAGGAATATATGTCCAAAGCCTTTTGGGATTATCTAAATACAAAAGGTTATCTATCTCAACGTTCTTTTCTTTACACTCACCAACAAAGCAGGGTTCCTAAACATAAAAACCGTCATCTTCTGAATGTTATTCGTACCTTATTAATCGAATCATCTGTACCTCCTAAATTTTGGGTAGAGGCTTTATATACAACTTTGTATCTAATAAATTTTTTATCCTCATAAATCTTGTATTACGATTCCCTGTATTATTATTTGTTTGAAATTTCTCCTGACTATTATTCTTTGCATACGTTTGATTGTGTCCGTTGTGTCCACTTACCTTCAATTGAACGTCACAAATTCACACCTTAGGCTGCTAAGTATGCATTTCTTAGATATAGTAGTATACATAAAAGAATTTTCCTGTTTTTATGCCGATGACAACAAATTTCATATTCTCTGCCATGTTGTTTCTTTGAAAACTAATCTTACTTCCAGTCTCATATCATACACGAAGCTGCTTCTGCCATTCTTCCGACTTTTGATGACCATCCTTATTTGAATCACCGATTTAAATTCGGCCTTGTGTATCAGAGACATCATCCACATCCTATTCTCGATCCGAAACCAACGCTTGACTCCAATGCACTTCAACTTCAACGGTCCACTTGGATTACTCGTCCTCTTGATAGGTATGGTTTCTTTCATACAACTGATTAGGCAATTTTGTATATCACTATTATACCTTCATCTTACTATCAAGTCTCTACTCAAAAGTGTTGACAACAAGCTACGTAAGACAAGTTTCAAGCTCTTCATGACAACCATATTAGAATATTGTATCATGTCCTTTTGGAATCAAACGTATTGGATGCAAATGGGTATACACAATTAAACTATAGCCTAATGGATCTATCGATAGATATAAAACTTGCTTGGTGGCAGTTGGTTATCACCGGGAATTTGGTCTTGATTATGAGAAGATATTTATGCCAGTAACCAAAATAATTATAGTTCGTACTATTGTGGCCATTGCTACTTTAAAAGGATGGTCACTTCGACAGATAGATATAAAAAATGCATTCTTACATGCGAATCTAAAAGAATTTTACGTGATTCCACCTCCAACATGTTTACTCATTACTCCTCTGAAGTGTGTAAGTTAAATCATTATTTATATGGTTTAAAGCCAACACCAAGAGCCTGGTTTGAAAATTTTGTACCTGTCTTCTTCATTTTGACTTCAATCAAAGTCAATATGATTCTTCACTTTTTCTTTGCAAAATCTTTAATGGAATTGTTATACTTTTCATCTATGTGAATGATATTATTATAATTAGAACTGAACCTCAATTGTTAAGCAATTGCAATATTATCTCCAGATTTTATTTCAGATGAAAGATCTTGGTTTGCTTATGTATTTTCTTAGTCTTGAACTACAACATACTCTTTACTGGTAGTCTTTTAAGACAACACAAGTATACACAAGAGTTTATTATGTTGGCTGATCTTTAACTTGGAAACTCTGTTCTTACACCTATAAAGGTTAATTTAAACTTCGACAAGAAGACAGAGACTTACTATCTAATCTACGTATTAGCAACTGGTAGGAAATTATTTAACAGTTATTCGACTTGATATCTCTTTTATAATCTAACAAGTGAGTTAGTTTATGCAAGCATCCCGACACTCACACTTTTTAGCAGTAAAAAGGATAATTCGTTACCTAAAGGATACTTCGAGTCAAAGACTATTCTTTCCAACTAATAATTCCCTCCATTTACAAAGATTTAGTAACATTGATTATGCAAGTTGTACCAATACTCGTCGTTCTATTACTAGTTAGTACATATCTATTGGTAATACTCTTATTTCTTAGAAGAGGAAAAAACAAGCTCATGTATTGAAATCCTCAACTTAGTCAAAATACTGTACTATGTCTTCAGCTTACTCAAAATTTGTTTAGTTACAAGGCGTATTAGTGGAACTTGGCATTCCCTAACTTAATCCAATTGCCCTTTATGTTGATAACACTAATACTATTTAAATTGACACCAATCCAGCCTTTTTTGAACATATAAAGTATATTAAGGTCGATTATCGCTATATCCATACAACACTTGACCAACATGTGATTATTCTTTCTCACATCTTTACCCATCTTCAAACAGTGGACATTTTTACTAAAATTGTATCACACCATCGACATCAATTCATGGCTGACAAATTTATTCTTTTTGCAACAATCAGCATTAATTTAAGGAGGCATATCAGCAGAATATTAGTAGCATTAACTACTAAAATTGTATATAATTTCTTTAATTAAAATTATTCTAATTGATTGTAATTAAAACTGATTAATTGTAATTAAGGGAAAAATTATGAAAGTGCTGGGTTGTCATTAAATATAATTAGAGAAAGTATTATTTATTTAATGAGAAGGAAAAACCTAAACAGAGGTATCTAGAACAATTAGCACATAGCATCCTATCCTACCACCACATGAACTAATCTAGGGTGACCTTGTCTAAGTTCCTTGTTATCCAGCCAAAACTTCAAGAGAATATACTCATCCACTAGCAAATGAAACGAGCTGACAGAACTACGCAAGCACTTCCCCATATAATTTCCCACAATTCATAATTTGTCAAAAGTGAAGCCTGAGACTTACCTTGGACTGCAGGACTAACAATAGATATTGTCTTTGCAATAACATTTACCATTCAACATAAATCTTCAAAACCTCGTCCACTCCAACATCATAGAAAGCCAATTTGGTGTCCTTTATCCTTTCTCACACCCCTTACCCTTTATAGATGGTTTACGAAGAGCACGTCACAGAGGGGGTGTCAAGATTAGCCTAACAAGCTTCTTGAAAAAACCCTGCTGAAAAAAAGCAATATCTTTTACCCCTAAACCCTCCCAACTCAGTTGGCAAAGTGACAACCACCTATTTCAATCAACTAAATTTTAAAAGAAACATAGTTTCCCACAAAATATATTTTCCATTAGTTTTCAATTTCAAAACCTTTGACACAGGCATTGCTAGTGTATTTTTAGTGATGTCAACCTATCCCATGAATAAGAGAGGCAAAGAGTAGATATGTGAAGCCTGAGTCCTATGTATGTATAATCCAAATCTAAACATGAGTAAAATTTGTGTTCAAGTGTTAAGGTTACTTCTTTGGTGGAATTTGAAGAAATTTTGTTCCTGGTACACACTAGAAGGTATTAGAAGGGTGTTTTTACTATTCTGAGCCACTTCAAATTTAGTTTGATGTTGGCTAAAAAAATTTTTTTCTTGAACAAAAATGACAATTTTGTGTGATTTTAGCTTGAATTTTAGCTCATGCAAAAATTTACTTGAGGACCAAACAGTGGCATTCGAACGACAGATCGGGTATTAGATTTTCCAAAACCTCCCCGTTCGAGCTCCATTCGAACAGAAGCTGTGTTTCTGATGCATGACCGTTTTAATCAGAATTTTGGCTCTAAAATAGGACACTCGATGTCCTGATGCCATGTCATTTAAGTGGAGGAATAATGAAAGTTAATTAAGGTTTAACTATGGGCCTCACTTGCTACCTCATTATATTAGATTAACTAACTTAATTAGGTTCTCTGACTTTCCTCCATATATATAGCCTTAAGTGGATTATGACTAGTGTCGGCATTGATTTCTGAGAGAAAGAGAGAAAAAGAGGTGGCAGAAATAGATAATCTTGTTCTTTCTTGAAATAATCATGCAAGGGAAAATCTCATTATTTCCTTCCCTCATTTTGTTTGTTGTTCTTAGATTTCTTCTATTGGCTTAGTGAAATTCTGAGATCATGCCTCTAAACCTTCATTCAAGTACATTATTTTGCTCTCTCTCTCTCTCAAATTATTTTGTTGGCAAGTGCATTTCATGCTTCCTTCTCCCATATTTGTTGTAAATTCTCATATTTCACCCTTCTCTTTTGAAATTCTGAGATCGCATGGCATGATACCTCCATGCATGTGTTTGTTTGTACTCTTTCTTGAGTTTTATTGGCAAGCATGGCCAAGTATTTCTTTCATTGCTGAAATAATGGAAACTCTAGCCCGAGTCCTGAATTTTTGTGCCAGAAACTTGGTGCATTTATATATATAATGTTCTAGCCATGACTGTGGACTAATTTCTTCGAAGTCTGGCCTAAGTTCCTTTTTCGATTTAGGCCCTTATAATCTGAATTGTAGTTTGTCACTTTGCTGGATTCC
This sequence comes from Nepenthes mirabilis, assembly GCA_025585075.1. NCBI lineage: Eukaryota > Viridiplantae > Streptophyta > Magnoliopsida > Caryophyllales > Nepenthaceae > Nepenthes > Nepenthes mirabilis. Next base: position 61,237 of record JAODPA010044370.1, on the reverse strand, counting down.
CATAGCAAGAACCTTGCCTTTGGTATTAGGGAATAGTCTAGATTATAGCTCCATTGGTTGTGAGAATTCTAGGCCTTCTCAACAATTGTGCGATAATCAAGCAACCATCCACATTATATCAAATCCAATATTTCAGAAGCACATAAATCATATTAAGGTAGATTGTCATTTTATTCATAAGAAGATCTAATAAGAGTCAATTCACACTCATCTTGTGAAGAATGTAGATCAACTTGTAAACATTTTTACTAAGTCTTTAACTAGATTGGGGTTCCGTATATTTATAAAATGTTAGCATAATCAACATCTATGCTCCGAAGGAGAGTGCTAGAATATGATGTTAGAATATACTTTAAGATATATTATGATATATTATTTTTATAAGGACAATTTAGTACTTATAATATATGTAAATAATCCTAGATATAAATGTGAATAAAACCAACAAAGTGTGAGGTTTTCTCTCATACAAATTTACAGCCACATGATGGAAGTTTCGTGCACTATGCAGTCTTTTTATGCGCTTGAGACTTAGCATGGACAATTAGCATGACGATTATAATTAGTCTTTTTGGCTGAGATAAAGAATTGATGGAGATGCAATTTTCAAAAGATGAAAATTTAGAACTCAATATGTTATGGAAATAAAACTCTGGGAGTGAATGGGTTCATCATAGTTTTTCTTCCTTAAAGCAATTGTGAGAAAGAAAGTTGTATTCCATATCCTAAAAATCAGCAAAATTTGCCGATCTACTGAAAGTGAAGTTTATTGCTTTGATTGCATAGGAAGTGGAACAAGCCCCTTTAGAGATCTTGGTCCAATTAGCAATTTAAATAATAGTGGCAGTGACATAATGTACAAGTGGTTAGCTTCTTCGGTTGATAGAAGGCTAAAAGGAGAGTACCCATCAGCTGAATTTCGGAAATTCAAAATGCATCCGTGATCAATAAGCAGATTGTGAAGCATATGTTACTGCCAACTAATCTGTGGATGCTAGGTTGATATCCAATACATGAAGGATGGCATGCACCTCTCGTGCTTGAGAATTAGCATTGATGATTGCAATTGGTGTGTTTGACCGTGATGAAGAATTGGTTGAGGCACAATTTCCAAAAGAGGAAATTCAGAACTCTAAATATGTTATGGACACAAATATCTGGGACTGAATATGACTTGGAATAATTTTTGATCAAATATAACCAGGTAAATATAATAAAATAATGAAGTCCTAATTTAGAGGAAACTAGACAAGCTCCAAGGCATCAAATAAAATAATTCAAAAATAGCAAAGGCACGTGGACTTACTTAAGAGTAATATGACCAATAATGGTGTTTGACAAACTGACATAACTTAAGAGTTGGACATAACTTTTTCATACTAGAAAATAGAGGTGTTGATAGGCCATGCCAAGGCTCCCCACCTGTGGTGCATGCCATGTCGGCCTGTGGCGCTCGATGGTGTCACGCCAGCATGGCCAATAATATATTGATATATGTGTGGGTGTATATTTATCAATGGTAACTATCGAATTATTGTTGGATTGTTATTATTATTTTTTTGTAAAAAAAAGGAAAGAAATTCGATAATTTACCCCTCCAAAAAAACTATAAATATCCCATCCCTAACTGTTTTTATTCACTCACAACTCTCTCTACTGATTCTTACTCCCCCATTCTCTACTCTCAAAGTGATCTAATATTTTCTTAACTGTTGATTATTTTTATCTATAACTGTACATTATTAGTAATTAATTTTTTTATAATTTTCTTATCATATTAATGTCCCAACACTTTAAAATTATTAATTCATCTTTTTTTTATAATTTAAACAAGAATTAATTATTGAATTAATAAAGGTGAAAACAAGAATTTCTTTAAATAGTGATGTTAGGTCATCACATAATAATCTTCCATATATTTGTATTACCGCACATTGGTTTTCTGAAATTTGAGAATTACAAAATAAAATTATTGGTTTACATAGCTTCTTCAATTTCTAAATTAATAAATACTATTGATACGGCCCGCGTATCCGGATTATTGTACGAATTAGGGAGCTGATTGGTCACGTTAGAGTGTCCAAGTTAAATGGGTCCAATCTTCATCGTTCGAAATTTGGATCTTGCACACCACAACAAAACAAACAAGAAGCTAGAGGTATATGGGACTCGTTCCCGAATATATCCTCTGACACTCAAGTTAGAAATCTTTTTACTTGATGAGAAAGATACAATAAGATATGAGTACGAATGTCAAGAGAATGGGGATGAGTTTTTCCTTGGAGGGCAGTGCTCCTTTATATGCGCTCAACTGGAGGAGCAGATTTGGCAATGGTGCACTCGTCTGATAGAGTGTCTTACCTTGGAGTTATACACTCGGCTGGTGGAATGACTCACTACTTTTTCTCTTTTTTCTTTCAATCCTTCGTCACTCATTCTTCGTCCCCTTTTTTCTATGAGAAGAGACTGTATTTATAGTGAGAGATGCTATTTGATTGGCAGACCTCTAAATTAATGCATGGGCATTACGCCCCTTCAGTGGTGAGAGGTGTTATATGTGTGTCGCCTTCAATCATTGGCTGGACAGCCGCCATCTGAAGCAATTCATATAATGCTCCATTATGAGCCTTCGGTGCTCGACTATTTGGGTCGTGTCCCTTGGATCAACTATTGCACTGTTTGCCTCCTGGGCTCAATGGTGTCTTCTTTTTGGCCGTTTTTTGTCTGGGCCTCATATGCATTGGTGAACTAGGTTTGGGTCGGCCCGATTCTAGACATGCCCATCAACTATAAATATAAAATATTTAATAAGATTTTTCTAGTACATTCAACAATGCTTCAAATAGTAATTATGTTGTAATTTTATTTAAATCATAATTTTTTAAAAAAATTCTAAATTGAGGATTTTCACACAAAAGTGTGCCATATTATTAACATTTGTTCAATGATGTCTTGCAGTTTATTTTTCTATCAATGGAGAAATTAAAGAATATTATTCTAATTATCAGGACATCTTCTTACCAAAATTAGCAGTTCAATACATTATGCAAGCAAAATAAGTTCAGTTATTAAAAGACGAAGATCGATTACAGAACACCATGGAATTTCACGTTCCTAATGCTAGACAGTGCATATCCTTTTCTTACTGTTTTAGCCATCTTCTACGATGAAGATATCCCATCGGCCAAGCATATTACAGATATGAACTCAAAAATGATAGATATGGCAACAATTTTTAGAAATTTTTTATTTTGCAACTAACAAACTCGTAGCTACTTAATATACAATTTCAAATTTGCTATTAAGCCAGTTGTTGTCAATTATTTATAATTTCGTACTTTATCAGCCAAATTATACTTTTTCAACACGCATATCAGCAATGGAGGTAAATATGGAATATTACATGAAGGATCTCATGAGTTGTTGGATAAAATTTCAAAATATTAGCTAATATTATATTTGAATATAATTTACAAGAAATTTTGTTGAAATAATGGAGAAATCTTTCAATGACAATATGTCTTGATACCATTATAGACCCCAGCGTGGGGTGGCCGTCTGTTTTGAAAAATTCTACTCTAACTTGGGATAAACAACGCTGCAGAAGAAATGAAGGCACTGGTGCATCAAAACTTACACATATTATACAATTTTGATGCAATCAATCAAAACTGGAACCATCCACTTCAGACACAGAAGCAAGCAGCAGAGATGGTCAAATCTAACGAGATTTGTTTTCCCTCATACGAAGTCAACGTAAATCACATTGGGTAGGTATTTTAAGAATACGCCTTAACGACCAATGGTTAACGATGGCTCTGATGGGTGGTTTTGCTCGAATAGGCAATAATGAGATCACTATTTTAGTAAATGATGCTGAGACGGTTAGTGACATTGATCCACAAGAAGCTCAACAAATTCTTGACTAGCTGAACTACTCAACTACTTAAAATCCAACCATGTTTCTAAATGCAATCAGTTATAGCTTCAGATTTAGAGTGTAGAAGGATAAAGAGCAAACATTCACCATGTTTTTGGCCCACTCACAAGTACGGTATCATTCAAATCTGTCTTCAGCAATGGGGGTTAAATTGTGGTTAACAAAAGAAGCAAGATGATACCAAACACCATTGAAATGCGTATCTTATTTAAATATTAGTTAGCAGCAAAAGATCATGTCAAAACATCTAATCATTTTAGGCAATATCAAAGAACAATATTCTAGAAGTAACAATGCAAGTGAAATATGAAGCAATACAAGAGTTGTCGTACTTTTACTCATTGTACTTTCTTAAGTTATATAAAATGTAACATTAAATATTTAATAAAAGAAGAAATATTTATTCATAACCCTTTTGTATATTTTTTTTAACAGTTTTTGATTTAATCCATTTTCACCCACAAATTTGCAGCACAATATGGCCTAGAACAAACCAATCCGTTAGAAATGGCCTAGTGTCGTGCTTAGCTAAGGGTTTCAATACCCTGTGCCATGCCTAGCGTGACGCCACTTAACACTTATACTAGAAATAGATGGATGACCCAACCTATAATGAATATCAGGAGGCGTAGAAGTAGTACTAGAATAGACTATAAGAGAGGGTTATCGTCAAACAAGTAGAGTCCTAAATTGCAATTGCATATTAGTAGTAGACCAAAAAAAGCCCTCCTCATCATAAGATTTTGAAATTCACTATGAGTAGACAAGAATATTGCATAACAATTATAATATTGAGTAAACTTATTACACTAATTGTAGATTAAATACAAAGTAATGAGAGATGCAAGGACAATGTCAAAAAAACAACCCCAAGCCCCTCAACCTCTGCAGAAGAGCCATTAACATCAGGAATAGTGGAACACTATCAGTAATCAGATAAAATACCTATAAACTCAGTCATGTGATCAAAGACACCAAAGTCAACGACCCAAGCCCAATAGGATACCAAAAGACAAGCGATGTAATTACCTAATTTAACATGAATACTAACAATTTGATAAGGAGTTGTAGTAGGCCTCTCATGGAGCAGGAAACACTCAATTCGTATAAAACCAACTCTTTCATAATGAAAATAAATCAATCTTTCATTACTGCCACTATCACCATAATCATGAGATATAGATTAGAAGCCATGAATAATCAAAGTATAATCATAGAACTGAATTTGTGACAATAGCAGAAGATCCAAATCACTTACAGATCATAAGACCTATAATTACCCACACAACCTGCTCGAAGTGCCAAATACACCCTCACACCCTTTAACCACGAAAACCACCCAATGAAAGCACTGATTGAGACCACAAAGAACTTCAAACAGTGGATCTCAGGAGCCAGAAAAACAGCCAACTCAACAAGCAAGAGAAATAAGTCTCGGAGGATCACCACATAATCACCACAACAGGAGCACAAAAGTGGCAAAAAGAAATCGTCCCAAATCAGCATCCAAAAACTGCTCTCAAAGAAAACTGGAAAAACTGCTCGTAAAGAATGAATCAGCACGTGAAGAACAAAGCAAAGCAAAAGAACTCACCACTCAAAGAACTCACCACAAACTGCCACAATCAACCCAGGAAATTGAACCAAACTCATCAGAAATTGTAGGAAATCATCTAGTCAAACCTTAATAGCAAGAAATCAAAAATAAAAATGGCCAAATTTGGTGAGTCGATCAAAGAATTTGAAAATTAGATTTTTGGCAAAAAAATCAATACTAACTGACTCAGCTGATTATTGTGGATGAAAACAAAAATTATTTGGGGCTTTAATTTAGGGAGAAGAGGCGCATTATCAATCGAAAACAAATTTTAATCGGTGGCTTTCAGGATTTTGAAGAACCTTACTCTAATACCATGTAAGTTTATAATAAGAAAAAACTCGGCAGTTGGGTTAGTTCTATTTACATATATATATAGAGAGAGAGAGAGAAAGAGAGAGAGAGTTATTTACATATATTACAAATACAAAAATTCACTTATTAAAGGAATATACCCTAAAACATATTCCAACACTAGGTTTGGGGTAATGCTAACATTATTATTAAGTTGCAAAAAGGTTATTTACGTAGTTTGAACCCATGACCTCTCTGTTACATTAGAACAGCCTTACCAATGCATCAAAGCTTATGCTCTTATCAAGCCATGCTATAAGAAAATAAATTTCAGTAATTTCACAAACAATACTCTCAATATTCACTCATGCTGTATAAACAATACCTCAATCAACCTATCGGCCTCATCTATTAGTTGAGACTTTTTTAATTGAAATTTACTCCAAGTGTTTGACCAACACTTCATCTTGTCAACTTCTCTGACAATGAAAATATTAGCGCCTTCATTAAATCACCTGCCACAATTGTCCAAGCATTTCGACCAACCTTGCTCTTAAACCGGAGATTTTGAAATCAGGATAGTTTCAGCATTGCGAAAAACAAGCTTGTCCTCAAAGATTTAACATAACTACAAGCTCAGAATAACTCAAGAACATCATTCTTAAACTTTAGAGGAAAATGAAATCTACCAGTCCAAACTTCATCAAGCTAGCACCACCTGATCCCGTGAAAAGAAAGGCCTTTCGATTAAATATCAATTATTTCATGTTCTTTCAAAAAAAAGTTGAAATCTGCCAAGGGGTGCAATAGGTAGATGAATTACCTCTTTCATTTACAACCCAATTAAAGTGCTATTCTCTAACCATGGAAAATCCACAACATCACAATCATGGATGAAAATATAGGCAGATATTTCGATGAATAGGAATTGGGAGGGCTCGATACTAGAAAATATTTCGATATTTCATCTTATCAGCTAGAACAACACATATACTGGCCGATAAGACAAATATAGCAGCCAATATTCCAAAAATTAACCGATAAAACTAATGTATGCGCTAACATGGACAATATGTATCAACCTTTTTTTCACTTCACTTCATCCGTGCAAACCGAAATCCATACATTTTAAATATACCTAAAATTTTAAATTTTTTAAGAAACCTAAATCCATACGTTTTTTAGAGATAAAATATGTACAGATAAAAACTTTTGGGATACTTATCAATAATATAGTAGCATATCAAGATTAATTTTGATAAAATTGACTAAAATTTTTCAAATAGATAAATAAATAATTAAAGATGGTCAAACTTTAGTATACATCTTTTCATTTGATAGAACGAAAAAAAATTTGTACCTACAACATCCAATACCAACACCTATAACCCGATACAACAAATACCGATATGAACACGATTTATACTGATATCGATATTTCCTTTAAGATCATAATGGATATAAACCCAGAAATACCAATTTGAAATTACCCATCCAATTTGGAACAATGCAAAAATAGATTCTCCAATAAAATAGTCCTTGGACTCCTTAATCCCACAAGATCATCACCCCTCTTAAGGAGCCTTGACACTCGAATGCCCACCATCACTTACTGATTTTTAATATTGATTTGAATAGCAAGATTTTGCCATACAGTGCTTAGCCAGCATGGGCAGCGTACATACAAGGCTGTTCGGACCCCCTCCGTATTGATTTCTGATATTGATTTGAACAATAAGATTCTACCATATAGTGCTTAGCCAACAGTAACCGGCTTTGACCGTCTAACTATTGCAATAACGGCTGGTGTGGCCCATGGAAGGCTGGCCAATACTTATCCTAGTATGAACAATAGTCATATTTGTATGCCAGTTATCACAAATAGCCATTGACATACATCTTCCATTCCAAAACAAAATCATGTATTCTTCATTTATAATTGGCCGCAGATGAAGTCTGCAAATAACATTAATATCTCATCCTAGAAACCCAAAAATAACAAAAGCTTTTATTTTCTGCCAAAACCTTGGTCGCTTGCTTTCTCCCATAAAAACAGTTGACATCATCCATAGAACAGAATAACACATTGTCCATCTTACCTAATACGTGGTAGCAAGCACTTATTCCATAAAATTCTCATTCCAAGAAAGGATTTTCCAAGCTTTGCTGAAATCTGCCATATTAACCTTCTCTTTGTCGAGCACAATCCTCTCTACAATCATCCATTTGCAAACTTTATTTCCTTGCTCTACCCATATCACATCAAACTCTATATAATCTCCAAGAAAAACCTCATCACAACTGCCACCCAAACTGGGGGTGAAGACCTCTTCAACATCTAATACCACTCAACTCTGTGCAAACTCCTTTTAGCCTCACTAATCTGCTCATTTTCCAGTTCAATACTATTCTCCAACATTACATCAAACCTTTCATATGCTTCCCCCAAAAATCCTAGACCAGCCCCAGAGGGACAAAGTTAATTTTCAAGGACCATTCTTCACTTCAGCCATATCAGATTGCATAGACCTTCTATCCATAATTACATGCCATGCAAGCCAATTGGCTCACATTATGTATACAAAATCCCAAGTCCCAAGTCTTGACATCTCTTTTGAACAATTTATTCCTGTCTATGATTGACCTCACTACTTTCTCCTTATCCACAATCCAACTCCTCCAAAACCCAATATAAGGATTGATAAATTGTATCAATAAGGAGCCTCTTCATGCATATTATTATTCAGGGCTCCACCTTGCACCCATCTCCAAGTACAAGTTCGATCCCCCAATAGGATCCAGGGGCAAATGCCTATGGTAATGGCAGCAAGGTAGTGAGGTGTATCCCAATCAACTCCTATATTTAACTGCTACTATCTATATGCAAAAACGAGCTGGAACTGGTGCTTGAATTGATTCTGTTCTGTTCCGTGGCTCAACAAGGCTCACAGCTCAAATCTTTGCTTGAAGCTAAGCAAACATCAATGGTGCAAAAACCAACAGTATATGCAGTACAATGGGAAAGACTGTCTACCACTTCATGTATGACCACCACAGGCCATAGAACAATTCTTTTTAGTCAAAACGTTCCCATATCAACTAGATATAGATACTTGCACAAATTATTTACTGATCAGAGTTTCTAAATATTTAGCAGTATTTGTTATTTTGTTGAACCCCCTTACAGTTCATATACTTGCGATAGCATTCAGTCCACAATATATCATCATTATCCAAAAGCAAGGACTATCAGAAGATGTTCCTTTGGTCCCCAAGACCTGGTTACAACAATTCAAGAATATCCAATTGTTTCACATGTGATCCCAGGGAACTCATAATTAAAAAGTTTGAGAACTTACAGCAAGAAATGATGTATCATTCCAGACAGCTCTCTCCAGTAAACGTTTTGCCTTGTTGCCGACAAAGATTGGAGAGGTAGGCATTGTTTCAATCAAGTTCTGATCCAGCAGAACCTTGTTCCCTCCACTGGAATCTGGATTGTATCGAGATCTACAAGAACCCTTGAGATCATAAAGCCGTGTAACATTACGCCGAAACAAAAGATTTTCCATAACCAAAACATCCATCTTTGATTCCTTTCCTCCTTTAAGATGCTTGGATGCAACCTTCAAGATAACCACAGGCAAATGAAAAAAAAAAAAAAAAATTGACTTCCAAAACAATTAGTTTAGAGAAATCACCCAGAGAAAAATAGGATGAAAACATTGGCATACAGATATAGTTAGAGGCCTCCAAGAAATTACTATAGAAGAACAATTATACTGCTAAGAAGTCGGTAAGGAAGAAAAGGTCCCAAAACTCATAATCATGGCTCCAGACCCCATTAAATTAAATATGCCAACCATAAATTAGATGTAACACACGTATACATGATCTCTGTAGACATTCTTTGTATATTAGCAGCACAAAACTATTGAGATACCCCTTTGGGTAGAGAAAGTTTTGACACTCCAAAGATGCACTGTCAGAGCAAACACTAAAGTTTGAAATACATGCTAAGTTGCTAACTAAATTGTTTAGCTCATAAATATGGAACATGAAAATTCAGGTGGCACTGAAAAGGGGTTAGTACAAGTCACAGAAGTCTAAAACTAGGATAATAACAGATACAGATGAATGACCAGCTTCAATTAAACAAAGGTAATTGCAATAAAATATCCATGGTTTGACATTAAGAAGGAAAACAAACAAAGCAATTCCATCAATGATAAAAATCAAGTCTGGGGAAGTAGGATGAAAAGAGAGAGAAGTGGTTGACCGAAGTGGAAAAATGAACATTGAAAGCAACATAGATTTGCTGTTGGATGTACCAACTGCAACTCTGATGAAAGTAACCGACTCATCTGCTGAACTTGTAATTGAACAATGGTTTACAATAGACTGCAATTTAACTTGCTTGGAATGGACAAATGAATCAAATTATACCTGATATAATCCTAGAATCTTTGCCAAGCAGGTTGGACTCTTACTGATGATGGATTCAGACAAGTACTTAAAATAAGCTGAAGCAAACTTGATAAAAGACTCCAACTCTGTCTTCGTAACCTGTTTAATTATAAATCGATCATCCAAGGTTTTTGCAAAGAAGACATTGCTCTTGCCACCCTGAGCACCCCATTTCTTGCAACGACTAAGGGACCGGATGAAATCTAACTCAGAAGGGCAACAAATCTTTCTTAATGCCTCAAATTGTTTTGCATAATAGCAAGTGACTGTGTACTTCACCTTTCCAGGTGGACCATCATCTGCAAAAGACACCTTTTTATGCAAGGCCTTAGTATAGAACAGTGGATCTGACACCATGGAGTTGCGGGAACTGGATAAAGACAAAATGCTCTCATCAGAAGACCCCAGACTTCTTATGGATTCAAAAGCTGCTTCACCTGATGAATGAAGTGAAAGTGGGTTTGCTGAAACCAAAAGAGACAAAGAATTGGAAGATTCCTGTCCATCCTTAATCACCTCACGATCATTTGACATTTGGGTGTGATAATCTGGTGAGATAAGTGCATAAGATATTATACTAGTTGGTTTGTCATCATAAACTGGCACGACAGTGTCATTAATACCCAGAGGCAGAAGCAGCCTAGCCCCACTCAGACGTTCCAGTTCACAAAATGACATGATGTAAACTGGATTATACTCGCCAAGACTATCAAGCTTTTGCATATTCCATGAGGAGTTTTTGTTAAAGGACCGATAAAAGTTTACAAATGGAATCCCCATCCAGCTTGTGGAGTTCTCTATATTGTTGGGACTTTTGGTTGGCAAGCCATTCCCAGGAGAATAAGGTATGTCAGCCTTACATTGGAAATTGGCACATTTCTCTGAATTTGAGCTTTCTGTAACCAATTTAACAAAGTCAAGAGCTGCGACAGTGTACATGGGAAACCGGGGGCCATTCTCATTTGGTGTTACATCACCTGGATGACTTTCACCAGTCCATGCTGCATCAAGGGTAGAAGAAAGTTTTCCCAGATCCGGGGACTGTCCATCTGGAAGAACCCTCTGAACTTCATTTCCAGATTCAAAAGGATCATGTTCAGTCACCTCCTCACCCTTTTTCATATAATTCATTTCCTGATCCAAACTTATCTCTTTGTGAAATGCACCAGGCTCATTAACATGGCTGACATTGCCTCCATGACTAGGATTTATTCCAGGATTTCCATCCAGAAAATTTGTGTCACAGTTTCTGTAGCCTTTATCCAACTTGGAAGTTGCATTCATCTCAATCTTCCCAACAGAATTGAGGGGCTTCTCCATGTATTTCAAGATGATATTATCTCGATCTTCCTGAGATATGTTGTTATGTAATTTGGCTGCATATATCAGACGTTGATCCCAGACATATGAATGTAAAAGTAAATGTCTCCTCAATCTATTGATTTCAAGAATATCAATTGCGTATTGGCCAACTTTTGCATCCCTGTTCAGTGCTCTGTGTAACAATCCCTGCAACATGTAAAGTGTACAGTCAATAGCCTCAGTGAAACCATAATGATCCACGACAGCATTTCAACAACTCAAACATCAAATCCTTTCAAGAATAAGAGACAAAATTCACAAATAAAAGAATGAGGCAGAGAAAAGGAGAGGTTATACGCAATGCAGTGACAAATTTTCTTCGAATGCTTGATGCCTCTCAGTTAAGAGAGCCCTCCATTATATAGGGGATTACAACAGTTATACAGCCTGATTTTCAGGGATAGATGAGCATAATTACAGGGATGAAAGTATTGATGCAATTACCAGGATTACAATAATCAAGGCTAATAAGTAACACCTAAATCCTAATTATAGTAATTTGAACAATTATGGACAATCACAGACATATTCTACTGATGTGCAGCACGTGAGAATAAACAAAGTTGGTTTTATTGTACCACTATCCATTTAACTCAGAGCCAACTGCTCATCGACTTGACCAAATAAATAAGTCACAGGGTAAATTGCAAGTCCTAAAGAACACAAATCTGACCAATAAATTGACTAATTAATTGATGCCCTCATAATACATAGTTCATCACAAGTATGGCAGGAATCAAGGATCTCCACATATATAGGAATTGTTCATGCTAATCTTCCCTTAATCTCAGTGTTCTTTTATTTCCTTTCATCCTAATTTTCTCTGCTTTAGTAAATTATGCAATGAAGGACAAAGAAGGAAAAAAAACCTCAAATTCTTCCTTCTCCTTTTTCAGCATACTTTCAAGTTCAGTAATATGTTTTCTCAATTGAGATGCTTTCACGTTACTATCCAATGATCCAGCACTTGGCACTTTCTCCAAAATCTGATTAAGAGCTTTGCAGGCTTCAGTAAATAAAAGTTCTGCTCTGTCACTGACCTGGTAAACAACAACAATTATTATGTGAGCATTAAAAACTTAACATCAAAAGATGTCATGAGGTCAAGGTCCATGCACCTCTCTTGCTTCTTTCTGTACCCACTCTTGCTTGTCATAATTGAATTCAAGTTTTGGGGGTGGAAGATAAACAGAAAGAACATCAATAGAAGCATAACGGAAGCAAGCCACCATCCTGCCACAACTGAAAAGTTGAAAAGACATGTGAGACTAAAAACAAAGAAGGTCCAAAAATCTGCACAAAAAACAGACAATAAACATGCCTAATCTCCAAGACTTTCCATGAAAATCCTTAACAAGAAGCCTGAGAAATCCCTAAAGATAGTTAATACATTCATTTTTAATAAAACTAATACATCATAAGGATCTTCTGGAGTCTACTTCAGAAGTTCTCATCCAGTTGGTTAGATAATCAATCAAATGGTTTTTAACAAATTTAACCCATTTCTTTTCTTAAGAAACGCACATGGACGAGTCTTACATCCACAAAACTGAGAATTGCATTATCAAGCAGATTTATTGGTGTTTTATACTTCAAATCATAGGGATCTTCTATACTAAAGATGACCTGGTTCTCTCAGTGTTACATTCAGAGAAGTCTTACATCTACGAAAATGGAAACTGCTTTATCAAACATATCTATAGAGTGGTTTCAGCTAAGTGGTTTAAAGTGACAAAATCACAGTGGTTTTTACGTTGATGGCAATGTGGCGTCATGTTAACAGCAGAATGTCAAATAGATGGTTGTGATGTGGCCATGAGGGTAATTGAATAATGTCCATTGGCCACTTACAGGTGTAGAAATAGTACTAATAAAAGCACTTTTTTCAAAAGCTCACAGCTATGAACTTTTTTGGGGCTCTTGTTGTCTTATCAGATCCCCTATACAACTTACAGAAAAATATAAAACTTAATCAACTTAAAAATTAATCTATCCATATTCAAATCTCTAAGCTAAACATGCTCACATAACATATACTTTCCATGCATAGGAATTCAATAATAAGTAAACTAACATCACCATTTTAAGAAAGAGTACCATACCCATAGAATCTAAGGCAATCTCTGTGAAGAGAATGACCACAGCTAGCAACTCTGCTGGCAGCTACATTATTTGAAAAGCTAAGCTCCAAGAATTTCCCAAATGATAAACCCCACGCAGCATCAGACATTATCACTCTTCGAGTGGCAGGAGGAAACCCATTGGCTCGAGGACATAGAAGGCACCTGTGCCACATCCAGATTTTTCCTTCTCTCTCTCCTGGGAGAAGAAACTCAAGCTTCCTTACAGAGATTGTAAGGCTTCCTTGCCGATGAGTATAACAATAAATATGTGCTTCCGATTGCATCTCACAAGAATGACATCGGCAGTTCTTCACCAAAAAAGGGTGCAAATCAATAGCAATGCACTTAATCATAAAGAATGAAGCTTGACATGTTGGCATTGGAGGAATGAGATAGCCGTAACTTTGACAGAGAACTTAGAAGCAACATACCTGATCAAACAACTGGTCTTGTAAAAAACGGCCTAAAGGTTTATCAAAGCTTCCATAGTATTTGATTCTTAAAAAATGCGCCCTTTCGCAAATTAATCCTTTCCGCACACAACGAGTTGTTACAGATACCAAAATGCTTTGATTGTCAGCAAGTGATGGTGCAAATTCTTCCTTCGAAGGCTGGAATTCCACTTTCTGATCATTAATGTTTTGATCTGAAGAACCCAGGTTATTCTCAGTCCATGTACCACCAACAGAATGCCTGTCACGAACACCTTGCTGTGATGTTTCTGTGGTGCCAACAGAACCAGTATGTGCATGATTATTCCACAAAAACCCACACGACATGCCAGCTGAAAGATTGTTTTTTAAAATTTGATCAGCAAATGTATTGCTGCTATTCTCTGAGTCATAATCTGGAAACTGGTCATTACAAGGGGGAATAGAAAGGGAAGAGTTTGACACATGGTCTGTGCATTGAGGCTGGAAACTTGAATGGTATTGCTTTGTTGTCTGACCATGAACATGGCAGTTTAGTGAAGCCAGATCTGAAACAAGGTGACTTCCAGACTCTTGTGCTTCACAAAGAAAAGGGTTACTTTGATCTCTTCTTGTTGTAGGGAGAGTGAAACCAGATATAGTAGAAATGGCCTTATTGGTGCTTGATGGTTTCTGAGGTAATGCAACAGTTATTGGTGACTTTAAAGGAAGTTCAGGAAGAGAAGCACCTTCATCAGCTAGAAACGATGTTTCAAGAGCCAAATGATATGCAGCAAAAACCCCATAATGGATAACATGCTTTACTTTCTTCAACTCATCTCCATGAGCACCCTTGAGCAAAATCTGAAATGAAAAAGTGAAATGGCTTCTGTCATTATAAGTTATCTTTTAAGCAGCAAGTCACTGCCAGTAACCCATGCATCTTCTCGGTTAAGTTAGGCACTCTACTGTTTGAAAGAAAAAGTGCATTGAGACCAAGCAAAATATTGGAGCACAAGGAAGCACTGAAGCCCTTTACTCTCCATGCCCAAAAGGTGTACACCTTGTTGTACCATAAAAAGCTATATACATTTCTCTTGAGCTTCTAAAACTTTCAGTATGACCTAATACTAGTCGCAAGCCACTAGATGTACTGAAGACCAGTCCCAAGACCCAAAGATGGTGGGAAAATTGACCACTTTTAATTGATTAATTAAAAGGGGTACAATCCCACATTGTTAAACATTATTTCTTTCCATCAAAATTGATTACCTGGGAGGTCTTGCCCTCCCTGGCTTTCACAATGTTCAAGAATCGAAGGATATAATGTAGAAGGATAAGATTCTCATCATGTTTATGAGTGCACATATTGATGATTTCACAACTTACAGTACAGCCCAAGGGCTTTGGACAACCCTCAATAAACATCAAGGTCTTCATCAGCTTCTTCCCACCTTTCCCAGCACTACCATGCTCTTCAAAATATTTCTCCACATGAAATAAGTCACAATAACCCAATCTTGGGGACACAAGATGATCTATTGAAGGTACTATTTGTGCACCAGTACAACGAGCAATACGTTCTAGAAGTGGCCTCTTGATATTCAAGACAAGAGATATGTCTTTTGCAAGAAGGTATTCCTGTGCAAATCTTGATACCGACTTCTCCACTAGCAAAATGTTGGGATGCTGAGCATCAATTTTAGCAACTGCCATCTTCAAATGATCCATTTCCTAAATAGTATGTAAAGAATATGAGCGCATAAACAAAGACCAGTATAATTTCCAGACAGAAGAACAGAAAAAGACTTGGAACTTTGATCTACCAGCTACAGAAGGGGAAGCAACTAAAACCTGCTGCAATAACGTATCCAAACTTGATAAGTGATGAGAAACCCTCTGATACTCTAAAGCTCCTCCAAGAATTAGGAGGCGTGGTTTATCTATCCTTGATGTCATTCGCCGATGAGCAACATTTTTCTTGCAAACAACTCCTTTAACCACCATGCTAGATGAGACCAAAAAATTTTAGTAGTTAAAGAAATTTAAAACAAGACTAAAAGTTTCCAGATTCAAATATTATAACTGAAACCTGAAGCCCCTAACATAATAATAATAAACATCTTCAGCATAACAAATCAACAAGAAAATACAAGCAACAAATATTGTAGTTTACCGAAGATGCAAACACTAGAATTTTGACTTGCAAATACATAAATATTTTCCTTTTAGAAAGATTTATAACATTGACCCAGGGAAAGAAATTTATAGGATGTTTTTAAGAGTAAAGGAATTCTGATCATTGTATTATATTGTAAAAGATCATATATTTGGGAACACAGACAGGCCGAGTTAAGGATTTCTTCTTATTTATGTCACCTCTCTCTGCCTCTTCTTTTTTCTTCTTTTTTACTTTACAGCTTTAGATGTTATTAGAGAACTAAAGCTTTATTGTCAGATTTCTATTGTTCTTGTCTGCTTCTTTTGGTGGTTGTATCTGTTTATATTTGCTGTCTGCAGCTTCTTATACCTCTTTTGCTGCAGCTATTTGCTTGTTCCAATTTGCTGTGGCTTCTTTGTTTGTCTATGAAGGTATGCTTCTTTTTTTCCAGATAAAGTTCTCCTCTTGTCAACTGTCGCTTGGCAGAAGGTCTGGTTTTATCTGAAACACAGCAGAAAAAGTAGGCTGCTGCTACTGTATTTGCCGGTTTCGATTTCATCTGCTGTGGTTGGTGTCTGTCTTGGAGGCTGTTGATATGTTTTTGGTTTTCCTCAATGATTTTTGTTATGGCTTATGTGCTTCACCTGGAGCCTGCAACTGATCTGCTGGCCTCTGCTTCCTTTGTTATGGGTTTTAGTGAATTTTCTTTGTTTTGGCTTTTGGAAATAATGTGTCTGCCTTCTCTTTTGTTTGCAACTTAGTAGTGTAATTTTCATTAACTACTAATGGCCACTGAATAGGGAAAGAGCAAATCAAAAACTGTTATTGCCGAAACTTTCCCCCATATTCTTGAATGATGGATCAATGACTCAATCAGACAAATTATCAATACTAGAGGAAAATTATTCTACTTTACACCCGAGAAATCAATATAGACTTAAGTAGGACCACCGCATTGATGACCCTATCAATTTTGAGATTGGGGCAAGAGAGTTCCACGAAGACGCTCAATTTTATAGTCGATTGATTAACTCAACAGAGAAAAGTAATGGTTCTTTTGGTAGTACATACAGATTCAGTAAAGCACTCATGGGAATTTTTTCTATCTTATACTCTAGAAAACATAATGTCAAGTATTTTCGATATCCAAGTCTTTTCGTTGGTATAAATCAGAAATATCAGGATGTGACAGATTATTTTGCTAGCTTAAAAAACTCTATGAAGAGATTGATGTAGTTATGGCAAAAACTATCAATGTGAAGCAAATGAGTGGGCAACGTTAAAAGTAGACTATTTTATGTTTCCTTGCTCAGCTGACCCCTAAATTTTAATCTGCTCGATCCTATATTTTAGCAGCACTAGGGTGACTTCTTTGACTTATAAATTCTCCCATATTATACATGACAACCTTGATGCATCAAGCTTTGTTACTGTGGGGTTATTCTAGCTAATCTGACAGCTTTAGTGAGCCATACATTGTCAAGTGGAAGAGGTGATAGTCACGGGTAGCTTGTGGTATTCATGGTAGTAGATACATTGATTGAAAACTACCCAGATTTTAATGTGGTAAAGTTGGTCACAACGGGAATAACTATTAGAAATCATATGGGAAGTTGACTACCACTTCTCAATATGCCGTGATAGCCTATGGGATGCAGCTTGCATGCTCATGCTACATCTTCAAATGAGGAGTTTATTATCTTGTTAGTAAAAAATTATTCGTGATACTTGCTGGTTAGGCTTCCTCCTCTACAACTACTGTTAAATAGGTAACCTCACAGCCTATCTCTCGCGTCTTCTTAGACTTAAGTCATTGACTCTGGTGCCTTAGATCATATAACTGGAACCCAAAGTATATTTTCCAATTATAGACTGGCTCCAATATAACTAATGTTATTTGGCTAATGGTTCTGCTTTGAAAGTCAAGAAATTGGTTTTATTTCCCTGACTCAAACAGTACATCTCTCATAATTTCACAATAGACAGTATTTTTTCTTTTGCCTATTATCTATTGGAAAGTTTACCCATGAATATAACTATTGTGTTGTATTCTTCCCTAACCACAACTCCATGTGCAATTTTTGTTCCCTTTCTTTGTCTATATCCTAACAAAGGATTCAGTCATATTGTCCTAATACGTCATAATCATAGACGAAAATATCGATATCGATATCAATTATAATTATATCAATATCAAATATATCAGATGGAAAAAATTTTTTGAAAAACATAAACTTATAAGGCCATTTTGGCTACTGGCCTATACGAAAATATACTACGATATTATCAAGGTATCAAAAAATATTGACATCAAGGAGCTCAGATACCAATACATATAGGCTGATGCGTATTGTATTGACCAATATTTTCATCAATGAACAACAATTAGAGTGACAAAGAGAGGACAAATACTAATTGGAAGTTACAAGAGCAATGATCCATATAAGAGTTAACAAAAACGTTTGGAATGGTGCACTATTGATAACTGCAAAGTCAATAAAGAAACATCTACTTTTGAGGCAATATGCTATTTCTGTGCATTCTATGATGAAATATTGAATGAACTCTCTATTTCTATAAATGTTTTACAAGTGATAAAGCCCATGAGTGTTTTTTTTTTTTTTGGCTCCTCCCTTCGTTTATTTTCTAGCATGCGATTCTTCATCATTCACTAGTCTTGATACCTCCAACAGAGTGAAATGGCCGAGTTGAAGGGTGGACGCTTGTTGGAAGTTATGAAAGCACCCTTGTTCTAAATAAGGGTTCCGAAAATCATTTAAAGTAACACGGTATTGAATACCTATCATCTCATCAATTGAATGCCTTTATATTTCAATAGAAGATTCCACATCATATTCTAATTCCCGGAAAGGCATTATGAACTCTACCACCAAGGAGTTTTGGTTGTGCATGTTAAGTTCATGATCTTCGACCAAAATTGACTAAAATTGATGTTTTCAATGTCTATTTTTTTATTTCTATGGTGCCTTCTTCTAGCTCAACATCAAATTCTGATAAGGGCATTGTTGTCTACAAGGTTGTTTATGTAGTCATGTCTTAGCCTCTTGTAGCACCTTATCCTTCTATCAAAAAGAACCCACACATATTGCTCTCACCTAATGGTTGGTTCCTTCTATATAATAGATCCTGAGCCAGCCCCCTGGCAAGCCAATCATCTTGTGCACAGATTCTACAATCCCTGAAAAGGAGACTAATTAGGCTCTTTTGATTTCCATATGAAGAGGTCATCATAGTTGCGCTTAGTATTATTTGCCTACTGCTTTATCATGTACTGGTGTTTCGTCTTCTCTGCAGTCTTTTGTGTCTGTACTGGGTTCTATTAGGTGTCATGTTCTACTTTAAAATCTCTTTCTTACCCTAGCTGGAGGACGGCCATGGAGAGAGGCTCTTCAACAAGACCAGAAATTGTATCAAATTCCCTTACCTTCTGGGAAGAAATCTACACGTCATGAATGGATATTCCTCCGACTCTTGTTTGAAAACCCATCTAATAGCTAGAGATATGCTCAAACATATGTAGTGGATTAAAGGATAACTTTCCCCTATAACCAAGTTGGCCTACGTTTAACTTCTTGTAACTTCTTATCTCTTACAAATCTTTACATCAATTAGCTGTAAAGAATGTATTTTTACATGGTGGCATTTAAGAGGAGGCATATTTTGAATAACCCCAGGGTCTATTTCTCAAAGAAAATCTAGGTATATTTGCTGGCCAAAAAAAGTCATTATATGGTTTAAATCAATCCCCACAGGTTAAATTTGGCAATCTCAACAAGCTCATGCGGGATTTGGACTCTCTCATTATGGTAGTGATCAATATATGGTCAATCTTCATTCTATCATTACAAACGTAATGATATTGTGGCTACTAGCAGTAATAATATTGACATTGCAAATCTATAGAGGATTCTCAATGTCAATTTCAAATAAAGATTTTCTTTATTTTGAAGTGGTTAGGTGTCGTCATGGAGTTTCCATTTTCCAGAGGAAGCATACAATTGTTTTCTTCGAGATACAAATAAGTTAGGCGCAAAACCATGTAATGCACCAATGGTCCAGATATGAAATTATCCCTAGATGATAGAGAAGGCTTTATTGAACAAGAATGATATACCAGTAATCATTTAAGAAGTTCAATTATCTTGCTACAAGACATTCAAATATTGCTTTCAAAGTAAGTATTGTGAGTCATTTTACCAAAATTTGCTTTGAGATACATGTATATTAGATGCAAAATCTTGCAATGCACCTATGGTCCAAGTATGGAATTATCTCTAAATAATGAAGAAGTCTTTACTAAACAAAAATGATACCAATAACTAGTCAAGAAGTTAAAACATGTATAGATATCACATTCAAAGCAAATGTTGTGCATCACTTTATGTCCTTTGCCCATGTTCCACATTAGCAATCTCAAAGATATCTTGAAGTATATCAGGATGAGACGTACTTTCCAATATTCACAATCACATTCAGTTTAAGCAGTTTTTTAATGCAAACAAGAGTAGGTCACCATGTGATCAAAATTATACTACATGGCAACTTTGTTTCTTAGAAGAACAAGAAACATAATGTATTAACTAGGAAAGTGTTGAATTAAAGTATCGGGCATTCCCATATATTATGTCAAGAGCAGTGACTTTGGTCACTAGTACATGCACTTAGGTGCATGAATTATAGGTCTTCTAAGTTGTGCTTGATAATCATATTTCTATCCACATTATGTCAAATCCACACAAAACATGTAGAAGTAGATTGTTGTTTTGATCATAAGAAATTTCAACAAGGCTTAATTCTCTCCCATCGTGTGAAGAATGAGATTAGCTAGCATACATTTTAACCAAATCTGTATTTGGGATTTGAGTTGGATATATTTATAACAAGTTGGGCAAAATAAACATCTACATTCCAACTAGATGTGCTCAGAGTGTTGTGATTTTTGCAAGGATATTTGGAAAATTGTATTATATTATAATAGTTCTATATACATTTGCAGGTTGCAACTGCACCCAACACTAATTAAGAGGGTTTCTTCTGATCTACACCTCCGTTCTTTCTCTCTTCTCTTCCCCCCACCCCTCTTTTACTATACAACTTAGCAGAAATGACAGACACATAAAGAACAACAAATTTACTTATGTGCTAGGGGAATCATGCGCCCAGCCCCCCACTGTACTTGAAGAATGAATTGGGCAAATGATAGTTAGACAGGCAAATTTTCAAACCATCCTTTAAGATGTCCTCCAAATTGTACTTGGTTAGTGAATCAGGATCGGATAGTTTAGAAGGATAGTGGGTGTAAACTACCTTTCTTAAAGGTGCCCGGTGAATACTGTGCCAAGGAAACTCTCATTTACTAAGGACAAAACGTGGGTACAGCTTCTAATGGTTTCAGATTCTTTTCTACTAGGAGATTCTATTACTTGATATTAAAACTCATACGCAAGACAAAGACAAAGCTGTACCAAAACAAGAAAACTCTTCTTTAAACACTTTATACTCTGGATTTAGCCACACCATCAGTTCATTATTTTTGTGCTTTTTTGATGGAAATGTGCGCCTTCCAGGCAAACTACATTAGATGATTTGTCAAGTGATAATGTTTGTCAGATTTATTGTCAGACAATTATTGAAGGTTATTAAATTCCAAATTTTGATGTAATATTTATTGATTATTTTCTTTCTTATCATTTACCGTGTCAATAAAAAATCCAGAATCTAAATGGTAAAGCACATTATCATTCTTTAAAAAAAATAAACGTTTAGGCTAAGTTATTTAATAATGGTCTTATCCTACTAATTAATTGGGAATCCTTTTTACAAATCTCCTCCTCCGAGAGAAGTTTTACTTTTATGAGTCGTTGGAGCGGAGAAAGAGGGCTACTATTTAGCTCTCTCCTCTATCTAGTATATAGAATACAGTATCTGGACTCAATCCCAGCAAGGATAAATAGCTTGCCTAAGGAAGCAAACATATGCACAGCAGCACATAGCACGCAAAAAAGGCTATGTACGCAAGGCTAGAACATGAATCAAAGCGGTGCATGAAGGAATGACCATTCAACCAAGGAATACTCAAGTATGACCTAAACAGATTCATATACAAATCGATAATTTTTGAAAAATAATCAGAATTCTATTTTGAATTGCTTTTTTTATTAACAAAAAAAGACACATGTGTCAAGCCATGACTGTTACCATACAAAGATAAATTAGCCTGGTAGTTTTACATGTAAGTTACCATTATGCTAGTCCTTCCATGCTATGTTCAGCTTGAAAAAAATCTACAACAAGAATACAGCATAATCAATGGCAAAACACCTTGTGTTATTGCCAATGAGTTGATTGGAACATGTAATCATTAAATGGAAAGTGTTTAAATATATTGGTGGGAGGCACCGACTGAACAATATGCAAGCTATGCATTAGAAGCATGTTGGCATATCAATCAAGTAGCACAAAATCGACATAAACAAACCTGTCACTTCTGCACCCACATGCCAAGCATTTCACTTTCACATAGCCTCCAGGATCCATTCCACCACCCTCACTCATATCTGGCTTAAGAAGTGCAGCAGCTTCCCAGGACAAAGATGTAATTATGTCCAACCAACTCTCTTTATCATATCCCTCACAAAGGGGTAGGTTCTCAACTTGCAAAAACTGAGCTATCAAAGCTCTAAAATGCCCACTAACCACATTTCTCATGGCTTTCTTGTGCTCCTCATTTGACTTTTCCCTATGACGAAGATCCCCAAACTTGAAGCTGCTAGAAGAGCAAGTGTATCCCCACTCTCCTGTAGCTGCTTCATCATCTTCATCATAAAAAAGATCAGCTTCTCTATCATCTTCCTCATCTTCAGGCTCTGGAGGGAGCCAAAGTACACCATTATTCTCAAAATCCAAGTCTTCACCAGTTCTCTCAATCCCATAAAGAGAAGATTCATAATCATTACCATTACCATGTCCACCTGATCCTTCCCCAGAATTTTTAATACCTTTCAGATCATGTGTAATTAAACTCCCCGGTGGTAGATGGGCAGTCACTTTACAATCATTGACTTCCTCATCAGGATTTGTTTTATATGATCTGTACACTTGTTCCATTTCATAAAAACCCACTGTGCCATAGTACTCATCAGATTGAGAAAAATGTTTTGCTTCAGAATCAGACCGGTATGCACAGTAATTATCCTCATCATCACTCCTGCTAAAAGGATACAATCAATAAATCAGTAGTTAGACTACCACTAGATCCCATGATTACACAGAAAAACAATACTAAGTGAAATGGATTAGGGAATCCCTAATCACAACACGTTTTGACCCTTTGTCAAATTGCAGAATAAGAAACACGCGAATATATAATACATGTAAAATATATTCAAATCTAGATGAATTAAACAATTAATAGAATATAAAATATAACCACAATAAGCAATAATAGCCAAGACAGGATTTTGGTGACGAAGGAAAATCTCGATAACTATGGCTATTGAGTAAAATCCTTAGGGCTTCTACGGTTCATAAAAAGAATGCACTAAGAAAATTAACTTACAGACCGGATAGTATAAATGTACTAACTTAGCCGATTTACTCCCGTTTTGTGTTCCCTACCAATGAACTCCTTGGATTTGTCTTCGTCAACGGAACTGGACACCTTTTAATCTTTTTTTCAATCTTGCTTTACAAACCGTTGAATCTATACTCATCACTGGATCCCAATTTCCATGCCACCCACGTCTCTTACAAAGGTTCATAGGCAAGAAAAGGTGTGTATAATAAAATGAATGACGTAAAAAAACTTTAGAATTGAAACACAATAATCGAGGGTGAATTTTCTCAAATGGGAGCAATTTACAGGCATAAAAGTGAGAGCTTTTTTGCTGAGCATCTATCTGAAATGTTTCGCCAAAAGTTCTAGAACAAAAAAGAGAAGGTAGGTATTTATAGAGAGGCTCCAAAATTCAGTTAAAAAATGTGGCCATTTAGAAATGCATGCTCTAGAGTTCAAGCACTACTCGAGTGGGCATCAGGCACGCCCAAGCTGGCAGAGGGTCGGTGCCCCAGTGCTCGAGCGTGCCTCGAGAACACCTCAAGCCCACACAATCGTAAAAGGGCGCCTCAAGCACACCTCGAGCGCTAACAAACTAGAAAGGGCGCTTCAAGAGCACCTTGGGCGCACCTCGAGTGCAGGCCTACGGGAAACGACGCTCGTGTGTAGGTTAGGCGCTAGGCAAGCATGGATGCTCGGAGTTGCACATCACCAAATATTGGGCGTAAATCTAATACAGATCTTTAGAAAAAATATGCCAACGAACGACCAGAGACAATCACAGAATACGCCAACACATAATATGCCTAACTCTAAGCATTTAAGAATCTTACTGCACGAACATAAATGTCTACTGTGTAGCTCAGAATCTTGTTGCACAATATTATGACACCAACATGTGGCTACAACGGCAAGGTTCAATTACCTAAGCTGAGTGAGAACAATCTTTTTGCAGCCTCAAGATAATTTATTCATCATTTTGGAGTGGAAAACAAATTGAATTTGAGAAAGTTAAATTTTTGTTTTGAAAAAGTTGAGCAATTTCATTTGAAAAAGATGTTCCAATAAATGGGAGATATTACAGATCTTCTATATATGTTAGTGTTCATGTATTTGGATGTTGAGTAACAAAAGAATTATTATTGTGAAAGAAATTTTTCCGAGTAATTATCGGACACTGCACTAGTAAGGAATTACAAATCACTCACAAATGAGGCTCCTGTTGTGTCGCTCAATGCCATTCGCCATCGGATGCCATTGGAGTCAATGTTCTACCACTATAATGGTCTGGTACAAATTGCTCAATACCGATTTATCATCATAACTCTTCCATATAACTTCACAGATCAACCAAATATGGAAAATACTAGATGTACAGAGCAACTCATCTATAGTGTTCTGTGCAGAAAAAAATAATGAGACACCCTAATATTTAGAAGAATTCAATTAAAAGACATTTACAATATCTACGTCCTTAAAAAATATGATTGGGAGGATTTTTAATGTTGAAGTTCTCAAATTATCCCTAAGAAACTTCCATAAGCGACAACAAAATCTACAAACCTCTCTGAATAATTCTTTTTTTATTAAAGGGTATCAACTTTAAGTAACAAGAAAACATCTGACATTACCAAGTCATTAAATGAGTTTCCAAAAGGAAAAACACTATTTATCAATCTTGGATTAGAGACAAAGAAAGTTTTTCACCTCACGATACACAATTTGAAACAAGAAATCAATATTCCAATTTCTTTCTCCAAAGTTTTCTTGGTTATCAATATGACCTGCCTTTAATAAAACCGATTTGTTGAGTCCTTTTTTTTTTTTTTTTTTACCCTTAGGGGTAGTACTATCCGACAGTTCTTTCTCTGCAAGAGCCCAAGCATAGAAGCTTAGTTAAGAAAGATAATTCTTTTCCCCTAGTACGTATTCTAATATCTAAGTTATAAATTTTTAAAATTGTTTAAAGAAACTATAAATATCTTTTAAAAAAGGGAAAAAAAAACCTCACACAAATTATAATATTTTATTTCATTAGATGACTCAAACTAAAATCTAGTCAATCTAAACTATTTCCAGAGTTTGTAATAATAATAACATTCCTATATCTTTAAGACATTACCGGTCAAAATATGAGCTACTATGTTTTAGCAAGTAGTGGTTAGCTGTGTATGAAACTACCTAAGCATGCAGAAAGATGTATCCCCAACATCTATAACTGGATTAACGCTTGGCTCATCAGATGCCCCATTTCCATGCTCACCAGGACTCATTGAAGATGGCTGAGGACTTGCACAAGAACCGTGAGACACGTGCTCATAAGGTCCCGTCGAGTAGGCTGTTGAACCAGCTGTGCTGCTGCTGCTGCTGTTCTCAGTACAGCTGGAAGATGGTGATGGACTGAGTCCCGGACAAGAAGCACTTGCACCATTACTGCTAACTGTCACCATTCCCTGCTCCCATTGTTTGAAGCAATAATTGCAGACCCTGATCCTCTCTGTATCCTCACAAACAGTCCTTGGCTCATCAGAAGGGCTTGGAATGGAGCGGGATGCACACCTGACACAGAAAACTCGTCCACAGAGACGACAATGATGCCTACGGTTAAACACTGTGAATTGGGAATCACATTCATAACACACTCTGCAGCTCTTATCGGGCATCCAAAAGTCCCTCGAAACATGCGGAGATTGAGACTTCCAAGGAATCCAGGACCAAACTACATCTACTATATCGAATGATTTGTTGTCAGGGGTTCCCATCGACGGAAGTATTGAAAATCATGCCCGACTCCCCTCATTATCATATTTTCATCATTCACTTCTCACTTCAAACATCGTATTACCACTTATCACTGAGAAATTTTATGCATTGAATAGAGCCCAAACCAAAGGGGGAAGAAGTTGTCCTCTTGTCTCTGTTGTCAAGCTAGCAATGATCCTTCTCCATAAACTTTGCAGCAATGAAGTAGAAGTGAAATCACCTATAAACATCTGACAAAATCCTCGGTCAGTAGAAGTTGGAGATTAGCCAGTTCTTCAATTGGAAAACGAATCACAATCTCTGCACTAATTACCAGTCAATTCAACTACAAACAAGAAAATCCAGAACAAATAGAAGAAACAAATTTTAAAAAATAACACAAACAAATGAAGTCAGTATCAAAAGAAAAAAAG
>JAODPA010044370.1:11644-34031 GCA_025585075.1 Nepenthes mirabilis | reverse complement strand
ACCTCCTTCGTCCTTCCGATTAAAATAAGCAAAAGAAAATTAAAACTCTGAAACATATCAGTTCACAACTGGTTCCTGAACTAATAAAATATAAAGCAATACTATTATTTCATCGCCTGGCAAAGAAAAAAAATAATAAGAAAAATACAGATCTGTCTTTCATCAATTTTCATACCGTGGCGATAATTAGGCATTTGACTACCAAAGCCTCGAAACCGTTGGCAGAAGATGAATTGTGATTCAATTCATATCCAAAAATAGCAAATACAAAAATTACCTAGGTTAGTGACATCAAATTCTCGCAACCTTCTCCGTTGATGTTCGAATTTCGAAGAAATGCCGTCGACGAGCGGGAAACCGTCGAAAGCGAGCAAGACCAATAAAACTTCATAGACAGCTTGCCGTCCTTATGGGTGTTCAGACCATGCTTGCCACCAGTCCAGAAGGCAATAAATCATTGTCCAAAATATTGAACAGAAAAAACCACAACTCAATCAATGTCAAACAAACAAATGCCAATAAACGATCGCCAGCAATTCGCAGCCTTCTCCTTATCAAATTTCAAAAGGAAAATTTATGGAAGACATAATTTTATTGAATTCACATGAATTATTAGGCCTGAAAACGAAAGCTAGTGGATGACTTGATTGGCGCCTTGTGTAATTGTTTTTGTCGTTGTTTGGCCGGGGGGGAGGAACTGTGGATTGGTTTTCCACGTGGCAAAAGCAAGGCGCTCCAAGATAAGAGTAAGAAGTCTTCCTCTTCTAGCCATGAAAATATCTTTCTTTACGCAGAACTTCCATCTTAATTGTCATGAATTTCGTCTACAAAATTGCTTTCGATACCCAGGTTTGATAATTCCTCACGCAATTGATTTTCATATTATGAAATCATAATATTTAATGACCTAAAAATATCTTGATATAAAGATTTTATTCAATATATTTAAATTAGTGATTAATTCAACAAAATTAGCGTATTAATATAATTTGCAAAGAGAAATCACTTTAATTCATAAACCATAACAGGCTCATCAAGTAATCACCTCTAACATTCTTATGCCCAAATATACCACCCTGGGCTGGACCAAAAATTATTAATTATAATTCACGATATGTCTTATTATTAGGTCTTAAAGATGAAACGACCAAATTAAAGCACTAAGTTATCTAATGTCTAAACGTCTTCTAGAAGCTTGAGCTATAAATCAAGTGTGAGTCATGCAAAATATCATTTGTTTGTTTGTCACATAATTTGAACTATATTTTTTTCTCTAAGTTTAATTATAATCCAAACTAAAACTCAAAAAAAAAAAAAAAAAAAGGCTAGTTTGCGTTGAATAAAAAGTCAAATGAATTTCAAGCAAATAGCCTCTTGAATCATATCTTTATCATACATTAACCATAAGAATAAAATTGGGTCAAATTGACTGAAATTATAGCTCTATTCTGTTGACTGAAATACAGTGTCAACCAACCAACCAACCAACTGGAGCTCGCCATAGTCAGATGTAGAGGACCGTAGCTATCTGGAAAAGGGGAAATTCAAACCACTGCCGACAATTTCTGAAGTCCAAGCAACCAAAACCCATTTTGGGTGACAGAAAATGCCTTTTGTCGACTGAAATATTGATGCCCAGCATGCATTATCTTATGAAAATTTATAAAATATCAGAGTAGCTCAAGAGTGCTTTATTAGAAGTCTCATTTATTTATAATATATTTTTAACATATATATATATATAGAGAGAGAGAGAGAGAGAGAGACTATTCAAATTACCAAAATAAATAAGCGAATAAGATTAAATTGAACAGTACATATAAAACGTAACTCGTAAATGAGTAGATGTTTAAGATTTGCGCAAATCAAATGAAAGTGAGACCCACTTGAGCCAAATGCAAAACTTCTACAGATGGCTTACGATGAATCAAAGTGTGACACAAGAAATTAATTCAATCATCTGAAAAGTTTCAAATGACTAATATGTTACATGTTTAAAATCTAGTTTGTCAAAACTCTATGTTCAATTTAGAAACTTATCTATATAGTTTATAACTTTTTATATTTTGAAATTTAATTTAAGAGTACTTTTATAACTTTTTCTATGGAGAATTGAAATCATAAACACTATAAATAATACGCTAAGGCTTCCAAAATATAAAATAACTTAATGCTTATAATAATCTCCGTGGTCACATGTGGGACTCTTTCGGCGAACAAAATCTCCCCTGCATGAAGTTTGAGAAAAGATCAAACCATTTTTTGATCTATCATACACATATTTACCTTACATTATGTAAAAAGACTATTACCACAACTCAACACATGAGCACTAAATTTTATGGCAACAAATCTACTATTATGTCAATATCGGCATGTCCAAAAGGAAAAAAATCAACAAGGGATCAAGCTCAAATATGATGAATCAAATCATAAGGGTTCAAAGACTATTCCCTCAACAAAGTCGACGCGTTCCATTGCTAGATCTACCTTGAGTTCGCAAGGTACTTTGTAGAGGTTTGGATCTACAGAAGTAGTAGAGATAGAAATTTAAAAAGAAAAAATGCTGTAATTATAGGTCGAGTTAGATCGAAAATAATCACCAGACCAATCTAATTGACAGCAACTAATGTAACTTAAACCTCGTACTTGAGGGACCCATAGTAGCAAGACTGGCAGAAAATGAGCAATATTCAGCCACATATTAACTGTTATAGTAGGCGTCAAATTTGCTCATCTTCAACACTGAATTTGCATTATAAATATCACAAAATATGATTTCAGGCCTGCATTTCACTTGATTCCCAACGGAGCAAAGGAGAATATTATGAACTAACGGTTGCACCTTGAACAATGATGGTAGCGATGATCAGTATTGATAGTCCCACAGTTGTAACAAAAAGCAACTCCGCACCTGCGATCATTAAGAAAGAGAGGGGGAAAAAAACAGAGCAGGGTAATCAAATATGCACACATGCAGAAAAACTAGAAATAAAGGCCAGGCCACCCACCTTGAAATCAATTATTCAGCATTAACAACAATTATTTCATTGCTGAGAATCACACACATCCAGAAGCTCAATAAATCAAACTTCAGCAAGTCATTCTCGGTTAAACTTACCTGACCATATGCATGGTAATTTTGTGAATCATGACAGTTATACCTATCAAATAGAGTAATAATGCCCAAGTAATTTCATTTCATTCAATTTTCGTATGGCTGGCCGATGAGAGGCCTAAGCTCTTCTACAGGGCAGTAGTGTACGCACAACTAACATCGCTTATTGTGGAAAGCTGTCAGAGTGCAACATTTCAATAAGTTTGCCACATAACAACATCACTGATACTCTGCAATATCCAGAGACGTACACAATTCAGAATTGATATCAACTTAATGTCTAAACTCAATGCAATAATTAACTAAAATTTGTTTGACTATAAAACTGTACACAATATGAACTTACATGAGAAATCAACTGGGTTATGAGCATCACAACATGCGAAAATGAAGAAAAAAAATGAAGGGAAATAATGATGTGGAAGCAAACTTGGTGACTCTGTGCTAATGTAGAGTAGCAGGGGCAGCCACCGAAGCTTGCTTTAAGCACTTAAGCAACGGACAATCCATGTCATGTTTGGATGGATACCCAAACCGTCTGAATTGCCAGGTATATTTTGTATTGACATGTTCCACGATAAAGCTAGTACTTTGCTAAGTCATGTTTGTTAGGGGTATTTCAGACTTCTCCTCAAGTAAGACAATAGCTCTACAATCGCTTGATTGGAGCGACCTTAGGCAGTCGTGCAAGAGTGGTGCAAGCACAGTGCTCGAGCAACTGAGCTCAGCGAGATTGGCGTGAGCATGATGCTTGAGCATTTTGGCTGCATAAGATTGGTGCGACTGGACACTCAAGTAATTTTCCTTGCACGCTCACTGTGCAATCCTCTGACCCATTCTGTAGCTCTTTACTATATATAGGCCCACGTTCTTCTTCTTCTTCAAGACAAAAACCAAGCAACAAAGAGTCACCAATGTCCTCTAAAGGAAAGAAAACATATTTGAGATTGGTTCATGTATTGAAGAAATTACGAATCAACATTTCTTTTTTCATCCAAACCATTGATGCTGAGTAATCTCGAGCTCTATTGAAGACAAAGGAATGTTCATGCATGGAAATAAACACTATAGATTTTGGACCTTTGGCTAGGAGAACTAATCTGAAAGTTCTCCTATAGGAATCACATATAAGGATTAAGTGAACTAGAGATGCTAGCACGATGTTACTGGTGGTTGCAAATTAATTTTCCTGTTCATGGTAAAAATCCTTTTAGGTGCACTTGGATGGCCAGAGGTTTTCTTACTCATTTGGAGTTTTTCCTTTGTTACAAAATCATGTGTTCTGTCTCATTTGACTGTTTTATGATTTTGTTCGTGATTTAGTTTATTGACTTAACCATCCCAATCCTACCTCTTGCACTTGCATTCTTAACTTGTGTCGATAGTAGTGTCTTAAGCTTCCCCATTGTGTGGGTCTAAACAGCGCCAGTTTTATTGTCTTCAGGCGAACCATGTTTTCAATGACTGAACCATATAGATGCATATTGTCGGTAAGAACGGCTTAAGTCCAGCCTCCTATTCCTTAGAAGGTAATCACCTAATTATTTAACACCAGACATAGGTAGTATTAGAACAACTCATTCCAAAGATGAAAAATGCAGCAAATGCAAATAAAATAATGTTCAAAATAGAGAAAGAGGGGAAATAAAGCTCATAACCTCAAACAAGTACTTGAAATATAGTTCAGCGTGATAAATTCCAGAAACAGAAGGAACCTATTTTCCAACATGTGGATTAATATGGGAAAAAAAAAAAACCATGCAATTGACCTGCATTTCATGAACAAGCAACCCTCTGTTCTCTCCACATAAAATTTGCAGGTGGGACATCTCTGCCACTTCTTGTTCCTAGCGAGCTCCCTCAACATAATATCCTCCTTCCCTCTTTCATCCATACTCAGCTTCTGGTACTCCTCACACACTATGCCCTCATGCCACACGGCCTTGCACTGCGCACAAAACAATCTCCAGCAGTTCGGGCACTCTGACCTGGTCACGGTTTCTTCCCCGTCGTCTACCAACAACACTGAGCAATCCTTGAAAGGGCAATAGAATTTTTGTGAAGACAGTATCATAGATTCACACAACACACTCCCCCACCTATCAAAAACCTCGGGAGGGAGAATTTCGTGGCAATACTCAGGCTCCAGCAATCCATGGCAGCTAGGTACCGGGCAATTTATCTGGGAAATCCCATTGTCCAGCTTGGATACAATATAATTTCTCATGCAATCGAAGCAGTATGAATGGGCACAGCCCTTTATAGTAAACGATTCATGATGGGCCTTATAGTCTGCGCATATTTCACAAACAAACATATTTTCTTTTGCTTCACAAATTTTTTCAACTCCTGGAAAGGATGACTCGCCCATCTCACTCACAGCAGGGCCAGGGGTTAGGAAAAGAGAAGCGTGGATAGCAAGATTCAGTTCTCTCTCTTCAGAGTACTCTTCAACGCATATGGTGTCCCCCCTGTTGGTTCCTCGGTTCGATAAAAAAGATCCTTCCCTCTTTCTCTTCTTCTTCTTCTCCTTCGGACTACCATTATTACCGTCATCGTCGAGTACTACTTCTCTTTTACAGGCAGTCGTATTTACTTTCATGTTACTGTTGTTCTCGATAATCGAATCGCTTACCTAGATCTGCACAGCCATCAATTCTTTCTTACACCCGTGATCGTTGATTTGACGATGATTCCTTTGCGTCGGTTTATTTTGTCGGTCACATTCGTTGATCTCAGCTCTGATTTCGGGTTTCAGGGTTTTTCGGGAAATACGGCCAGGGCGTGGTTCTGGCTTTTCCTCTTCTCCTCGAAAATTCTTTTTTTCTGCTGGCCCCAAAATTCGAAACTTTAAATTGAATTTGAAGGTTGAAACAAAAATGGCCAACTTTATATCCGTAGCCCATGGGGGAGTACGGCGCTGATAAATGATATACGACTGGTAAAAAAAATTGGAGCCTGTGGGAGTATCAACCGATTATGTTGGTTATAAATTCTAGTATTGCATCAGGATCAGGATCAGGATGGATCTGGGTCAAAAAATAATAAGCTTTAGATCTAAAATATATAAGCTTAAACTACTAAAATATGATTTAATTATCAAAAAAACTAAGTAGACATATAAGTTGAATTGTCAAAACAGTTAGAATTGATAAAGGGCAAGTTTTCCCCCTTTGATGTTTAGAAAACAGATTGTCAAATTAGCAATGTATAATAATTGAATTATCAAAAAGATAATTTATTAGGCTAAATTGTTAGAATGAGGATTGTTAAAATGACAATCTAGCCTATTAAGACTCAAGCTACTAAGAGGCTTACCGTGGGATTGTCAAAATAATAATTCGTCTCGTAGAAATAATTATTTATTAAATGTTCACGTATTCAGCGTGTATAGTTGTTAGAGTATTAAGATATTAATTCTAATAAAATAATTCAACTAATTGTCAACAACATTCTAAATGCATTATTTAAAAAATTACCTATAAAACAAAAGCCATTTATAAATATCTCACTAAGCACATAGTCATCAAAAATGGTAATTTAAACCCCAAAGTCAGGGAGATATGATATTAGATCAATATCATGTTATGATAATTTGAGAAGGTACAACCTCGACACCTAAAAAACCACCTAA
Source organism: Nepenthes mirabilis (assembly GCA_025585075.1). Lineage (NCBI taxonomy): Eukaryota > Viridiplantae > Streptophyta > Magnoliopsida > Caryophyllales > Nepenthaceae > Nepenthes > Nepenthes mirabilis. Next base: position 27,279 of record JAODPA010044370.1, on the reverse strand, counting down.
AAGTGCTAAAGTAGAAGCTTACACCACTCACTCAGAATAAGGCATGAAGACTCAATCTCACAAGAAAGAAAAATGACATTTATATTTAAAATTTTACCATGTGTAGTTATTTAGTTTGAATGGTAACCCACCTTGAGTTAGAAAGACTAAGTGGTTACTAATTTAAAAAATAACCAACTCTAAAAGTTTTTAAGCCAAATGGTTATTGAACCGTTTATAAAATAAGCTCAATACCTCTATAAACTCAAACTCCCTTCGTACAGAGTAAGGTATTCTTTTGCATCTATAAAGTATTTGTTTAAACAATCATTAAGAATTTTATCTTTTCGATGACTTTCTGTCGATCGACAAACATTGAGATCATGCGAAAGCAACTTTTGTTATCAAGACCTATCCTTGTACTTAATCTATGCCCCAACTTAAAGGTAGCTTAGTCTCGCAACATGTAAACAAACAAATAAAAAAAAAGGTCTGGGGAGATTTTACACACAAGCGCCTGCTTTCCACCAGTGTTCTAAGGCATGATCTTGTCTACCATAAGTCTTCTTCCTCTTATCATTTATCACTTTCTAATTTGACTAAATTGAATACAGAATAATAAATTGAAGAGTATTTTCATACCCATAACCTTTGTGTGGTGCGCAGGATCTATTTTAAATGATCCGGATCAAATTCGTTTTTGAGGTGCTCAGCTTACTTGGTTAATCGTTGAAAATGTTACTGGGTTTGTACTTTATAGTTATAATTTTATTTTATTTTTTTGTTTTGCTACGTGCATTGTCTGATCTTTGCAGAAAAAAATTCTAGAGCTGGAACTTACGAATTCTTGCACCAGATGACAGATGCGAAGGAATAAATTGTTCGCCGTAAGCATTAGTTTATCATGTAGTTACATCTGATTGAATTTACATTTTTGTCCACCATTTCTGAACTTTGGCCTGCACAGAGAAAAATATTTTTGGAATACAACAAATATTATAGCATTTTTGAATGAGATATGTTTTACTCATCTATTATATTTTTTATAAATCAATTGTCTTTGATTGATATATGAAACATCTGCTTGCCTGATGACATATCTAAAAGGTATCTTCCAATGTCACCCTATTCCAAAACATTCATACCATACAAGTTATTCATTTTATAATAATGGAATGAATATCAACTTCATTCGTTTTGAGTTTCCTACCTCTTGATGTTAATCTTGTCAGCAGCTTTCCTTAGGCCGAATGAAGATAGGTTAATCTCGGACTATACTTCTAACTTAGCTAGTTTATCTTCATTCAATACTGGCTTTTTTGTTCTGCAAAACTTGCTGTAGGACTTAGGGCAGCTTGCTAGTTCACCTTCATGCTATCTACAAGGTGAAGTAGAACCGCCCTTCCTCGAAAGGTCCTACAGCAAGCTGAGGCTGGGAAGACAGAAACTAGCAGGCAGCTAGAGGTGCATTTCAATGGGGCCGTGGCTGCTGCTCAAGGAAGTATGAACTGGAGGCAGAGTGCTAGCAAAGTCTATAATGCTTGGTCTTATAATGGCTGATTGTATACATTCGACGAACTGTTTTGATGACAGAGGAGCCATCAAGAGGAAAATAAACCACCTACGTAAACTGTGTTGGGACTTTTAAGACGACCATTTGTGTAGGATTTGAGAAGATTCTTCTGAAGAACATCTACGCGTGGATAGGAGAAAATACAACCAAGGAGGAACAAACCGTTTGGGCTAATACTGTATTTTGGAGTAGAGGTCTTCAAGAGCAGCGTACAAGGGAGCGGCAGCCTTTGGCCTATCTACTGTCCCAAGCAAAATGTCAGATGTTGTAAGGTAAGGATCGCCATAGAAGCATAAATTTGTATCCATCCTGGTTGCCACAATGTTCCCTTCTAATGAAACACCCACAAATGCACCTGCACCATTCAACAATATCCATGTAAAAAAATGTTATCTGCCTTTTGTAATTGGGGAAAAAAACCGTTGAATGAAAGAGGTGTAGCACAATGAGTTTATGTTTCGATTGAGAATATACTTGGTTAACTTTTTATAAACCCATAAAAACTAATTATTTTGGGAAAAAATCCACCCCATCCCCACCATCTTACTCAGCCCAGCCCCCTCACAGAACTAGTGGAGGCTCCCTGCGAGTGCCACAACAAGGCTGTTGGCTTGTGGATCTATCTCTTATTGCCAGCAAGGTCAATAGGAAAGTGAGGACTGGCTCGTGGCTTTGCCAGCAGTCCCCAGTGAAATTGCAGGCAGCGGTAGGTGGCACTGCTGGTGGTAATAGCAAAGGTGGCGAATGGTGGAAGTGTAGCATTGCAATCACTTCCCTATTCTCTCTTATTTTCTCCATTCATTTTTCTTATATTTGTGTTTCTAGAGGGTACCATAAACCTAAATGCTCATTCAATGAGCATAACAATTCCTTCTGTCCAAACGCAATCCTTTCACAATAACTGCCTAATTTTTCAAAACACAAACGTTAACAAAGGGAATCAACATTTACATTTCCCACCCCAAAAGGGCCTAACTAAACCTAAAATTACGGCCTTGGTTTTGTGGATTCAGCAAACGCTTAAATAACTTGAATGTTCTAAAACCTGAAACCTTCTTTTTCTTCTTTTGATTCAATAAAATTCCCAACCATGAAAGTAGCTAAGGCTGGAAAGCATGAATATAAGAATCAAATAAGCAATTAAAAACATAATGCGTGCATGTGACTATCAATAAGAAGAGTCTTCTCAGCATACTAACAAAAATCTATTTCTGAATTCATAACCCCTCAAAAGAATCGCTTTGAAAAATATACAATAAACAGATTCTTTGAACCAAACAGAATGATCAAACATGATTGCTCAGATTTGGAGTCATCGTAATTTATGACAGCAGATACCTATAGCTCGGTATACTTTGTTATTCTCTTGATTTAAAATTTTTGCTAAATTGTGAAATTCATAGAGCAATATGTATCATTCATTCCAACATGTCAAGAAGAAAGTGGCTTAAAAATTCAGATGCTGGGCCAGGTGAAAAGGGATGTGGAAGAAAGTGAAAGGAAACTCGCTTGTTTATATCACAACGCAATCCTCCATAATGCTACAACTATGTGACATCACCCTTCCAATGGCTACACAAATTTTGTATTGAAACAGCAAGCTGAAAAAATCATTAATGATAAATCTCGCAAGGTAAAGTTGAACCGGGAGGGAGGGGGTTGTGGCTGAATATATCTTTTGGGATAGTTAGTTCAAAGGATATTCCATACAGGGGAACTAAGGCTGGGGTAAAATACAGAGATGGAAGTATAGAATCTGAAGAGCTGGTGACATCAACGCCAACCAACATGGCCCACCAGATGAAATCAGGAGCTAATCTCTGCTAGCATATATACATTTCACACACATCAACTGAAGACTTGGCAAAAGTGCTACTACTTGAAATTATCAAGGTGTTTTAAACATCACAGAGCTCCCAACACATGCTTCAAGCAGGACTTGCAGAACCATAAGCTCATAATAGTAGTACAATGGGACTTCAAGCTACTGCTAAAAACCAGTTTACTTTAAAATAAACCAGCATCATGAGCAAAGATTTGAAGACTACACTACCTTTGCTACAACTGTAAGTGTAGCACATTCCAGATCCTTTATCTCCAGCTCTTAGATCTGCTTCTAGCACTCTTCCAACTGGCCCAGCAGCAGCACTACAACCAGCCCCTAGAGAAAAATGCATACGACTGCAGAATGTCTTCACTGCTTTAGAATTATGCAACACAATTATAAAATCCATGAGCTCCCCGCCGACCTGCATATAGAAATGGATAATAAAAAGCTACCAGTTAATCACTTCCAACACTGTAGACACGGTATAAACCAAAATAACAGTTCTATCAGATATGTGGGGAAAAAATAACTTCAGAACATGGCATTATCTTCAGAGGCAACTTAAACACTCTTTTAAGAGAAGAGGTCATCAATAACTCTACTTAAGGCACCCAATAAACACATAACTATAATGACCAAAGTCACCTTGGACCCACTGTCCTCACATAGATCCAAGAAAATGGAGTAGTCCTCCTTGCTAGCGGTAAGCATACTCAGAACATTATAAACTGAATCTACATTTTTTACACCTTCCATGTGAAAGGGATGTCACAGTATCCCCACTCAAATCCCTTACATTCTTGTCAGGACCAAGAGATCCTTGGATTACAGATGGTGCTTGTGCCAGCTCTCTATACGTGACTCCCACCATGCTTAACTGGCACAATGTAGCACTTGGTCCTGCACATCACTTACTTCCATAGACGCCCAGTTGGGTTAGCTTCTAATACCATCTGTAACACCCTGAGCAATCCATTAGCCCTACAACAAAGTCCCCTTGAACCTATTGTCCTAACATAACCTCTGGAAAATGAGAGCTTTTGTTGCTATTGGTAAGCCTACTTAAAATCTGATATACTAAATTCACTTTCTTTACATATTCCATGTCACAGTAAGACTTTGCCATAACATTGCCATGGGGCTTGCCTTCTTGTTGGGATGGGACACCACAATAGAATCTTAATGAAAGGCAGAGTGGGGTAAATAACATGGAACCAAATCCCAGTCACATTGTCACTGAAATTGGGTGATGTGGACGCTGCATAATGTGATGCAGCCGTCATGACACATTCATCCTGGGGACCTTTAAAATGATTCTAATATGCTTAAACTGTAATTAGTTGGGCTCAAAAGCCATTAGCACTAACAATTTGAAAAGTGCATATGATTTTGAAAATAGTAAAAAGGTCAATAATATAACTTTCATCATACATGACCATAAAGAATCTTCTTATTGACACGATAACATATTTGGCATATTGCCCAGTACATTTCCCAGGCTAAATGCAAGTTATGAATCAATTATAAGATGGACATATTGCCATTTAATGCTATATCGATATGTAATAGCCATATTGGTTCATATAATTTTGAAATTTTGAATATCTTATTGGCTCTATAAAATTGACTTCCTCAAAACCAATATGTATCAGCATATATTTTGTTCCATTGTTAAGAGCCTTGCATTATCATGTTCCCTTCATCAATGCAAACACAATAAGGCAGCCAATCACGTTGTCCACTTAAGAGACGACTACATATCAACACAAATTGCAATATTTTACAGGGATGTTCAAGGTTTCATAGCTATGTTGCTCAAACTCGAGTGCAGATGTCAGGTATAGGAATATGTCAAGATCTCTAACTCTTCCTTATCAACTGCTTGTGACACTGGGACACTGACCGAGCTTCAGGCAATGGTAAGTGGAAACCAGCCATTAGAAAGTAATTTATTTTGGGCCAATTCATTACGCAAGCCGTATGCCCACTTAAAATTATTATAATTACCATGTAGATGCAGCACCTTTTTGCTACTGAAATAAGGAGATTAGAAAAATAACAAGAAAAAGAGAGAGCAAAACCACAAGTAAAAAGAATAAAAACGGTTGGAAAAACAAGTAGAGATTGAACAAGAAACAAAAACCGATAAAAGCTCAACATATGCTAATTGAATTGTAGGCAGACATCTACGGTTCCATCTCCTTTTACTTGTTTCATCCTTAAATTTTCCAACTTGTTGTTCCCAGCCACTCTTAAAATTGCTGATCTCCTAAGAAGCTGCAGTATTTTCTTTGCAATTTTAAAGTTTTTTTTTTTTATTGAAGAGTAAGCACAATACATCCATTGCTATTGTACCTTCCTAAGTTGGGCATGTATTCTTTCATTTTTAATGGGAAGATAACTGAACTAGATAATTTTTAGTGGAAATGGGTGTCGGACTTCGCTTCTTGGGGTATGAGAGACTGCTTCCATCTCCCTAAATGACTTCTCTCTCAAAAAGAACAAAAATGGAATCACTTACTATGGGTTATGATGGACTTAAATCAAAACTGGGACATGCTTTTTTCTGGGCAGCAATATCATTGGCTCTATTCATGATTATGATGGGGAATTGGCCTCACGTGGAGAATTGGACCAGCCAATGGGGTACAAGTATTGGCAATCATCATCAACCATTGTATGATGAACTTTCCATCCTTCAAGCTTTTGGTCACTTGTATAGCCCTCAAATGCAATAAATAAAACTATTCTCTCCTTATTTATCAACACTGTCCAATTTATTGATAATATTGAATAATTTAATTTTTCGTCAATTGATGAGTAAATGTTAAGGGTTTACTAAATTGTTGGCTCACTCATATTATTTAACATTTCAGAGTGATAAGTCTTGATCCCCGCTGGCTTTTGGGAGAGATCAATGAAGAGAATTTTTTGAAGTCTTTTTTAGCACAAGGATTGTAATGTATAGTGTTGTATAACTGTAGCTAGCTAACACAAGTATCGTAATAGATTCTAATGTTTTGTCTTGGGGTTGTGAATTATTAAGTCTATTTCTTTATTCCCTGAGCATTTGAATAAGTTATTTGGGTTTCATGTCATGCTCAAGCTTTCTAAAGCTATCTTGGAATGTAAGAGCATCAACATAGGTATGTCTGGGTAAATGCCAAAACCCAAGTATTAGAATTCATTAGTATTAACTCTGTCCAAATATAATCTTCAGAGTTCTTCCATCAATTATTACATATCTTCATCCTCATCTCCAGTCTATTTGCTGGACAAAAGGGTAAAATAGAGACGAACGTTTTATGCTCATAGTTCACCATACACTCTTGGTTGTGTAAGGTTCAAATATTAACAATGCAGCGGAAACAAAGGCAAATGTAAGGAAAAAGGGATAAAAACAACACATTTATGCTTGTTTTAAATTGTATTTGGTTACACAGATTTTTCTATTAAAAAAAATATATTAAACAAAACTTAACGCCCACTCTTGCTAACCTACCCACCCTCACCCCACAGTCCAACCCCTACCCTGGCACTGGTAAAGCTGCGCCAGCCCCAGGTTAGGTGAACCCAATCTGGGCCACTGAGGTTACTCCCACCCCATCCAACCTTCTCTTTCCCTCTAACGATCTGTCTCCCTCAGGATCTTTCAACCCCCTTTATCTTTCTCGGGTAATGTTTTACTTTTCCTCAAAGTTCAAATGAAATACATTTTGTTACAGCCTTACTTGGCACCGCAGGGGGGTGATTAAAAAGGGAAGTGGCATTAATGCTTACATTTGCTGCCCAAAAAGTGGCCCAACCAAATTCACCTTAATGTTTCTCTTCAATCTGATCAAAGGACTTCCCATGCAATCTCTTACACACCCAAAAAAAATGCACAAAAAACGAGAATATCCTGTACAACCCTTACCTGAGCACCCCATCCTAAACCAACTGAGGCAATTGCAGATGGTGCTGACCAACTTCCATCAGATTTTCGAGCCACAACCAAGCCAGTACCAAGCTTGTAAGCAACTAGCATGGCCACTTTCGCAACAGTTAATATTGCGAGGCCTTTGGCCCCTTTAAGAACAGCTAAGGGGATACACCTCTCCGGATTCAACCTAGCAACCTGCCCATTTCAATTTGATTATCACACAAAAACACCATGATGAGTGCATTTGATTGAATTTTGAAAAAAAATAATAATAAAAAGCATTCACCTTAATTAGAAAACTGCATAACAAAATACAGATAATTAACGGACAGAAATAACTCTTGCAGTAAACATCGAATTCTCTCTCCTATGCTGGTTGACCAAGAACAAGTCGATGTGAACAGCTCACCCATCAATTCAAAAAAATTACTTGGTGGAATAAAAAAAAAATTAAAACACGCACACCCACCCGTTTGCAATTCAATAACATAATTTTGAGCACATCACAGGCAATATATTTTGTGGCGTAAAAAAATAAATAGAAATGGGGGCAAGGTTATTAAATAAGGAATTTATCATTCATTTAATCAAGGCAATAACTTGTGCCACTTTCCAATAAGGAATGAATCATGTCAAGCTACTCAGAAAAACAGGTGCACCTGGCTATAACTCCTCAATGTGACGGATGCCTTGTAGACCTCATGCTCCATGGACAAACCTACAGGAAGATTCAACCACCCTCGAGCACAGGTCCAATCAATCACATCATGCTTTGAAACCTGTATTGCATTGCTGATGGTGTTAATAAGAATTCCCTGCAAAGGATCAAGCCTATCATAGCAGGTGTCACAAACCCTCTGTGGGTTTCTCTCCCTAAACTTAACAGGCATCAAACACCTCCCCTTTGTGCATGCTCCACAAAAGATTCCTCCACAAAAACGGCAGTGATGTCTCGTACAGATTAGTGGTTTAAAGGGTGCAGTACACTGCATACAACCCATTGTAGAACTGTCTGGAAGCCATTCAGGGGGTTCAGCTTCCAAAACATCCTTGAATGCACTATAATTGAACCCATGTGGCTCAACAAGAGGTGGAGCACTCGGAATGTAAACCGATGAGTGCAAGATACTATCTCCATTTTTTCCAGGCCCAAGGAAAGAACCGTTTGGACTGGGTAACTGTTGACTATTAGTTCCAACCTTATTCCGACCAGTTAGAATAGCAAATATCCCAGTCAACACATTTTTCAAGTTCACTTCTGGAGGGTTGTTAAGTTGTGGATAATTACAAGGATCCTCACCAGAATCATATACATCATCAATATAATCTTCAGACTCAATAGAATATGGGTATCGATAGCCCTGTTTCAAGGACTGTGCACCTGAAGGGCACCCATTTTTTTCAGGGACAACCCACATAGAATCATTGTAGTCATCTTCATCATCGTCATCACAGTGGCCATTACTTCTTTCTTTTTCTAGCTTGCATAGTGAAGAATATAAAACTCCTCCACCTGGTGTAGCCATAGACTATGCCACATAGGACTAATGATTGGATTGGCAATTGCTTTTGATGCTGCATCAAAAGGTACTGTATCAGAAGCAGAAATAGAATATTTTAACAGAGGAAATTTTGTAACAAAAAAGATATCATTTTTTATCACTGCTCCAAGTTTTGATAAGTCTGCCTCCTCTTTTCTTTCCTATATCCACAAATAACTCAGTACTTTATTTTGCTAGCGCTTTAAGTATCTGAATCACCTTAAATAATATTATTTCATCTTATCTTCTATAATTATAATTTCTAAGTGCGAACCTATATCATAATTTCTTATCTTATTTTTTAATGCCACTCCACTCATCCATATTAATATTCTCATGTACACAATACTTACTTTATATATATGTTTGTAAGTCCAACATTTTAATTTTATAAGTCCAGTGGGTCTCATAATTATCTTATAAAATTTTTCTTTTGATTTTAGAGATATCTTTCGATCACACAGCACACTCAATGCAGGTTTCCATTTCAACCATCTATAACAATCCTATATGTCACGTTATCATTAATGTCTCATGTTTTTTGAATTTTAGATCCATGATAAAGAAATTAGGAGTATCTTGTCATTAATTTAATTTATTCATTATTCTATCTAAAATTACTAAGATTACACTTCACATATTCAATAACAATTCTACTTATCTCTATTCGTTGACATTTAAGAGTCCCAATCCAACGTGCTAATTTTATTTCTATACACAACCTACTTTCATCAAACTAAAACATCATTTTCCAATAACATACACCAAATAACTCATCTTAGGCACCTCTCATAAGTTCCTTCATAACTAAAGTAGGATAATGACTCAAAGTGGAACCTTGATACACTCCTATTATATAAAGAAAATCATATGTATTTCCTTCCATAATCTAAACACTAACCATTATCCCTGCATACATATCTTTGATTAGATTTATTTTTTTTACCAACTTCTTTCTTTTCTAACACCCGTCATACTACTTTTCTAAGCACTATATTAGAAGCCTTCCCTAGATCAAGAAACCTTAAGTAGATATTTTCTCTTTTCCCTACATAACCCCATTAACCTTCTCAAAAGATCTTTTGTTTTAGTGGACAATCGTCTGGCATAAAGTCAAATCGATTTTCGATCACTTTTGTTTCTTGCCTTAGGATCTATTCAATTACCTGTCCCAAAATTTAATAGTATAACTCATTAATTTAATACCCCGAATAATTAGTCCAATTAATATCACATTTGTTTCCATGACTACGAATAAAATCACTTCTCCATTTGTCCAACATCCTCTTAGTATTTAAAGTTATATTAAATAAGTTAGTTAACCAATTTACGCCATACTTTCCTAAATAGTTCTAAAATTCAATAGGTGCTTCATCTAGTCCAAATAATCTACCATTTTTATATTTTTAAGTGCATTCTCAAGTTCTTGAACCCGAATTTCGAGGAAATCTTTAAAATTTACACTCATTTCCTCATTAAATCCAACATGTAAGAATTCTATTATATTTTTATAAAATAGTTTATCAAAATAACTTTTCCATCTTTCCTTTATGTCCGCTTCTTCAGCTAATATTTAATCATCTTCATCTTTTCTATATCTAGTATAACCTAGCTCCCTGCTCCTCATTTCTCTTGCTCTATCCAATTCATATCTCTCTTTGGATCCTAACTTGGCAAACAACGCACTATACGCTCCACCACTCATTCAAAGCTCCACTACTCACTCTTCATTTTCATCTACTTCCTAATATTCTCCAACTTATCTTTTTCTTTTGGGTTCTACAATCAAAGATATTCACATCATACAGGTCCAGAATCCCTTGCTCACTCAGAAATTCTACTATTTTACATCCTTTCTTATTTTTATTTTTTTTTATCTTTGTGGCTACTTATTCTTTTACATTTTCCCCATTTGTTCATATCCTTGAGACATATATAGAAGTAACAAAAACTATCAGATTGTTGGTAGATGCTTTTGCAAGAAACAAAATGTTGAATTTGCTAGATAAAACTATTTTAATTGTAACTTATATATGACTTTCTCCAAAGCATATGAAAATAGTGGAATTTCTTATCCATAGATATATTCTCCTCATAATTGGACCTGATTCAATCTTGAAAAGGACTCCAACAATTTAATTAAGCACAAGTTGTGAAACTTGTACAAAAATATTGTATGAAAAAACTTGTATGCAATTATGAAAATTGAGAAATTGCTAGGACTGTTATAGTTGGTATATTGAATGAATAATCGATCCCTTACTCCTGTGCAGATAAAATAAAATACATGATACTGAATATGTTGTGATGGGTCACATCTTATGTGAGGCCCATGAACCATTGTATGTTGTTCATTTGATGGATTGATCAAGTGAAATGACAAGAGAAGTTGACATGATGTTCCCTCCTGGCTTGAGTGAAAAACCGGCAAAGAGGTTTGCATGATGTCCATGCAAGTTTCTACTTGAATGGAATCTTGGCGGAGTGCTCGTGAGAGGTTTTCATGAGGAATGCTTAAGTGTGAAATAGATTTTTGTATTAAACAAAGGGCCATTTTGCACTTCCGAAAAGGAATACATTTACAATTGCATTTATTTATTTTTTTTCAAACACAGAGTGCCATCAGAGAGAGGGAGAGAAGGATGAAGGAAAAATGTTGCTACTCAATTGGGCACTGACTTATGTTCCAATCTTCGTCAATTTAGGGTATGCTGTTCTAGACATAGTATAGAACATATTTACCAGTTGTTTTTCTCATTTACTCTTTGTTATATGTTCCCTCTTGAGTTGTATACTCGTAGTTTGTTTGTAAAATCAAGCTGTCAGCGGTTTTATTTGTAACCGAAACTGAGATCTAGTAGAGATCATTGTCGTATGTAAGGTCCCGCAGTTTTTTTCTAGTTGAGAAGGATATTCCACGTATCATGTGCTTAGCTTTATGTTTATGGATTGCATTGTTTTGCTGCTTTCTTCTATATTTAAGCACCACAGAGCAGTGAATTGTCAATTCGGTCCGAACAAATAGTATTAGAGAGTCGGGTCACACACAAGTAGAATGATAAATCTAAATGGTTTGGATTACCATCTTTGGAGGGAAAACATGAGGGACCTTCTGCATACGAAGGATTATCCTCCACTGGTATTTACAGAGGAAAAACCACCGAGCAAAACTAGTGCATGGATGGGGTGTCTTCAATGTGCGTGTGTATATTCGACAATGGGTAAATAGTAGTGTTTTGAACCATGTTATCAGGGAGATGATGTATGCACATTGTTGAACAAATTGGAGGAGCTGCATCTTGAAAAAACGGGGAATAATAAGATGTTCCTAATCGAGTAGATGATGGCCCATAGATACTAGGATGCTACATCCATGTAAGATCGTCTGAATTCAATCAAGAGATTCTTAGTCAATTGGCCGAAATGAATCTCAAGTTTTATGATGAGACAAACGAAGTGTGTCCACTTTGCTCTCTACCAAACACATGGCAGACATTCAAAACTTCTCTTTCCAAGTCAGCTCTGGATAGTGCCATCACGATGGGCTTGGAAAAGAATAGTGTGTTGAATGAATAGATGAGAGGAAGATCTCAAGAAACTTCATGCCCTTCACCTTTCAAGGTGTTTATTTCCGAAGGTATGGGGGAGGGCATGGCCGAAATAAGTCAAGGTATAAGTACAAGAGCATTGAATGCCATCATTGGGTAAGAATAGCCACAACAAACTATAATGCTTCAAATGGAAGTGGGAGAATTATGGTGGTAGTGAGAGCAAGAGAGGAAGCATATGAGTGAAGTGATCTTGTCTCCACCACTGCAGATGGTTATCTTATCATTTGTATATGATGAAAAGGCGTGCAGCCTGGCAAGCCAAGAGACGAATTGGATAATAAACAGCAGGCCATCATTCCATGTGAATTTAGGAAGAGTTTTTTTTCGCATCTACTAGCCCAGAGATTATGAGAGATTAGAGATAGGTAATGATGATTTATCGAAGGTCGTGGACATCAGAGATATAGTTGAAGACAAGCAACAGGACGATATTGATTTTAAAGAGCATGCGATATGTACCGGGTATTCGACTGAATCTAATTTTAATGAGTAACCTTGATGATGAGTATTGCACTATGTTAAGCAAGGAACAAATAAAAAATCACTAGAGGTACTTTGGTTGTGGCTTGAAGAAAGAAGCATTCAACCTTGTATTTAATGGAAGCTTCAATCTTCAGGGGCAACAGCATGAGGTTTGGTCACAGTAGCATGGAGGCGCCAAATTGGTCTTCTAAGACGAGTTAACATACACAGAAGTGCATGTGTACTGATTGCCAATTGGTGGAGCAAAGAAGAGTTCCATTGCAAGGCAATCTTCGTTTAAGATGATTGGATTTTTTAAGGTAGTTTATTATTGTATCATTGTGGAAAGAAGTTGCATTGTAGGACAAAATATGTTTACAGCCAGGGCGACAGAGCGCCTCCCTTTGTCATGAGGGACAAATTGTTGGGGTGGTTCACTTCCCATGCAAGGCTTATGACCCGTTGTGTGATGTTCACTTGATGGATTGCTTAAGAAAAATGGGAACAGAGAAGTTCACATGATGTTCATGTGACTTTTGGCTGGAGAGAAGATGGCAGAAAGTTTTGTGCGACATTTGCACAAGTTCCTGCTAGAGCAAAATCCTGGCAGAGAGTACAATAATGAGTGCAATTTTGGCAAGGACAATAGTCACGATTTCATTTTATTTTATTTTCAAAGACAAAGTAGTGTCAGAGATAGAAGGAGAGGGAAGGAGACATTGTTGGACCCAATTAGGTACCGATTTAGATTCTAATCCTCATCAAATTGGGGTATGTTGTATTGCACTGATGCACAACATATTTACCTGCTTTTTCATTTTTATCTTTCTTGCACATGCAGTTTCGTTTGGGGTTGTACACTTGTAGTGTGTTGTAACACTAAGGTGTTTGAGGGGTTACTTGTAGTTGGAAGTCAGATATAAGTGTGATTGTTATCAAACATAAGGTCCCTCAATTTTCCCTAGATGAGAGGGGTTTTCCTTGTAAAAATCGTGTGTTCATCATTGCAGCTGGGGATTGCATACTTATGTTTATTTCTCACATATTTAAGCAGCACAGGAGCAATAAATCGTCATTTACATCCCCAAAGAATTTGTAAAGCATCAATTGTTGTGCGCTTCAAATTTTAATGAGGCAAAATTTCACAAAAAATACTACAGCAATTTACAGGTTTATCTTATAATCGATTTGATTTTTCAAATTTCTTTACATGAACCAAGCAGTTTGGGTAAAATTTTGTGTTTGGAAGGTGGGTTGTGAAATGCTCGAGCTGGTTTGGTCAATTGAACAAAAGCTGATATATCGCACCATAAAAAAGCTTGCTTAAATAGAAGCTTCGTGCACAACAATGGTATTAAGTATCCTCCTAATTTAAGCCTAAATAAGTACGCTTAAACACTCTAGACCAAAATAGATATATTCTTATATAGTAAAAAAAAAGGCTAAAACATCATTTCATAAATAAGAGTAAGAAGGCAGCTATGTGCATTATATCAGTCTTGTGGAAAACAAATTCATTCTGGCACCGTAGCATGTAAAACTTGAAGGGGAAACAGAAACATTCCTTGAGTTATTCCTGCATATAAAACATAGTAATTTTACACTAATCTACAAACCAAATAGTAGAATAAATATTCTCTACTTAATTCACATCTTATTCCATTGCCAACAAATATTACCATAATATTTACTCTAATCTACAAACCAGACAATGGAAAATAACTATTCTGTTTTGGCCTTATTCAATTTCAAAAACCAAAAGTACCGCAAAGGAAATATGATCAGTCCAAAGCTTGTCAAGTTTGGAAACAAATGAAAATATATTGCAATGGCCGACTTATGCATTCTTAGCTTTAAAATACAAGTCATGGTATGAAATGCATTATGACACCATGATATTTCTTTGTGGCATGCAACCTGCTTCAGAAGTTCATTCAATTGCATTCTCACGTATTCAAACAGTGAAATGGTCCTTCGATGAAGAATTACGTTTAGAAAAGTTAACTTTGAAGGAAACCCATCTAGGTGAGCTCGGTCAATTATACATGCAGAAACTCAAAATGATCATCCGTATTGAATTCACTGATCCCAATCGAATTACTTTTAACAGAACGGGAGAATATATTTCCACATAATTATGACTACAAATCAACCGGACAGTTTATAAACAAATTGCAAACAGAAAACAAAAAGAAGTGGGAAATAGCTGGAGAAGTCAAGCTTACGAGAGAATTTCAGTTAAACAATTCAGTAAAGATTGAGAAAACGAAGAGAGAGGATTAACCCGGCACAGAGACTTGCACTCGTAGAACATCATCTTAATTGAAGGTTATGAATAGACACAAGTAATCAAATTCGTCATAGAAAAATACAACAATTGAAAATCTGGAAGTTTAGCCGACGACAAATCAAAATCCATATGAACTTCGTGCCTACATAAACAGCTTATGAAAATTTGTTCTCAGCTAAGCTTTATCCAACTAATTACCTCGCAAAATTTTGAAAATATTGCAGAACAACAAGAAAATACACAGAAATTAAAGCAAATACAGAGAGACGTAATAACTATATGAAGGATTGAAAGATGAGGGCTTGTGGAGGGAACTTCAACGGTGGATTGCCTTCCTTCCGTCGGAAGATAATTCGAAATTTACAAGATATCCCTCTCACCCACGTCTGTTGTTTATATTAATATACAACAAAGTATTACATTATTTTA
>JAODPA010044370.1:0-11556 GCA_025585075.1 Nepenthes mirabilis | reverse complement strand
GATTATTCTATTATATAACTATTTTATTATTCTTACGGACATATCAATATTTTATTCATTCGTTAAAAAATTAGGTCAATCCAATTTAAAATTATAATTCACCGTTAAAAATATCCGATTATTACACTATCCAATCAAGTAAATCTTAATATATCAAATGCTAAAAATAATATATCCTTTCCGTAACTTTCTGACCATCTACGTTGATGAACATTTTTCATTAGGGGGACCCATTATCATGATGGATTTGAAGAAGGTAAAATTAATTAAATAATTTCAGAAACCTTTTGCTTTGTAATTAATGAACTTCAAAGTACTTATTATACGATGTCGAATCTGCTACTAAACAAGTTGTTTTTATTTAGTAACGAGTTCTCAATATACCAACAAATTACGATTCCAACTAAATCATACCAATACTACTCAAATGCAGAATGATTTGAAAATTTCATCAAATTTGAAGTATTAGCGCACGTGAATGATGCTAATAATAATTTTTAAATTTTTTAGGATAAATTTATGGAATATTGGTCCATACTAAAATGTTGGCGCGCCTTGTCATAGTCATGGACTCATGCGCAGAGAATCAAGTTTCCATATGTTTTGAAATATTATGAAAAAATAGGTGTGAATGAAATAAGAGAGGAAATGAAGAGCAAGTGTTCACAACCTCTAAAGTATATATAAGTCAATCAATATCAAAATGATTCATATCATTCGCAGCCGAAACCAACGGTAGCATTAGTAGTCGTCATTCAGGAGGTCATGATATATTCTCTCTTACACGGAATAGTCATGAATCACAATTAGCTTGTATGCCTTTAATAATGATAGCACGTAAAACACCTCTGAGTTAAGAGTCTTATCCGTAACTCATCTAGTTTTGTTATATTTTAAATCACTCCTTTATTAATCTCACACTCATTAGACAATCCCATTAGACATGTGGACACAGTGAGATGATTTTCATATGTTTTAAGTTATTAAATTTATTAGTTTCACATTCCTTAGATGTGCCATCTAGTAATTTGTTCAAAATTCTTGAGAATTTACTCAAACAAAAGATTTTAGTTGCACAAGAGATCAGTGCTTGAATAGTTCCTGATAGATGCATGTGCACAATATTAGTAGAATCTTGAGCTTAATCCACCTAAAGGGTGCATGAACAAGGGTTAGACAGAATATTTAAGCTTTATGTACACTCGACAGGCGCATGAGATTTAGGATATTTCCACATTTGGCATATGAATGCCAAAGGTAGCACTAGAATGCCAATCGCAAGCATAAATATCATGTTCTGATTTTTAAGATTAATCTAAACTAATTTACATATAAATGAGAGCCGAAAAGAAGAAAGAAATGGGCAAACAGAAAAAGGAAAACATTGACTAATATCTGAGGTCTAATTCATTTTCCATCATTTGCTATATTGTTCTAATTTTAATTCTAGAATATATTTTCGATTGAAAGTTTATTTTCTCATTATATTCTCTTATTCAATTACTAGTAAGTGTTTGAATTAGTATTATTTGATTCTTTACATATTATGGCTGTGAATAGGCTCACTTGAAAATGATTATTTTTAACAAAATTTATAAATCTAGTAAAGATATTTTAAATACAAAGTCCTTTAGTTTTTCCTTAGTAAATGTGTATTTATATGTAAAATTGGATATGCAACTTGTGTATTTAGTTATATTTCTGTTTATTTTCCTCGTGTGCAACTAGAAAGGAAGCCGACTGACGGGGTTAGAAATTCAAATCCTACTTTGCCATGTAAATCACAATGGAGCCCCCCAAGAGTTATGTACCACTTTGATCAGGTTCTTACTCCCTTGAGAAAGGCTATCCACCACTTCTGCTACAGTTTATGTTCGAAATAACACTTGCATAATTGCCAAAGTCATCGACATGTTCGAAGGCGTCACATGTCAGAATGAGCACGTTGTTACTCACCCCCCCCCCCCCAAAATTCAAATAAGCAATAATGCCAGTCAAACTTATGTCTACCATGGATGACTTCAATTCATGCCGTAATACAGTCCATATATTCAAACGTTAGTAGACAGCACGATGAAGCAAGCATTTAAGGCTTGAGAAACAATGCGCCGACGGGGGATTGTTGCCGTATACAATGAGCAAATGAATGACACCCAGGATATGGCTTTTGGCGAATGCCAAATGAACCAAAATCCTTTTATTCAGGAGCTGTAAAACCATTAACTAGGAGAGTTCATATAAAAATTTTTACGGTAGCTGTCACACCATACGAGAGCAATGATTACAGTGAAGATGGCCCAATGTAAACGCAAGCAAGCAGCATATTCCAATGCCGTCACAAATCTGCCAATTCTGGGAAGGGTGCTGCTAGGTCCTTGGCTTGAGGACGATGGTTGAATGCTTGAGAATGTGGAGGCTGAATTGGCCTCCCTTCTCGGTGGTGTCGATCTTGGACTCCCCTGGGGGAGGCAAGAGCTCAAAGTTTTGGACGAGACGTCCAACTATAATCCCCAAAATAGGGAGAGCCAGGATGATGCCCGGGCAGCTCCTCCTACCGACGCCAAAAGGAAGGTACCTGAAGTCATTCCCGTTGGCTTCAACGTTGGACTCCTCTTCCAAAAACCTCTCTGGCCTAAATTCCTCTGGCTTCTTCCAGTGAGCCGGGTTGTTAGCTAGCCACCATGCATTTACCAGGATCTTGCTCTCAGCAGGGATGTCGTAGCCCGCCAGTTTGGCATCATGCAGGTTCATGTGAGGCACCAGAAGAGGGATGGCCATCCGCAGCCTCAGCGTTTCTTTGATCACCGCCTGCAGGTACGGAAGCTTGTGTGTGTCCGGCTCCGTGACTTCACATCCCCGCCCCAGCACTGTGTCCAGCTCTTCCCGCAGTTTCTTCTGGATCTTAGGGTGGTTCACCAGATCGGCAATTGCCCACTCAATCGACCATAAAGTTGTTTCGATAGCTGTTCCCAATTTGCAAGGATAGAACCCCCATATCAACTTCACAATATTATAATTATCTTTTTCCTTTTGTAAATGAAAAAAAAAAACAATTATTAAAATAACCTAACTAGTTGTGAAAGGACCATTTTGTATCTAGCAAATACAGTGGATCCTGGACGGCCTAAACTGGGAAAGAGGATTTCTAACAAATCGTTTTGGGTGGTCCCAAACAACATACCCAACCGATTGATTAGGCACGTACCTGTTAGGTTAGTGACGCCAGCAAAGCTGCTCAGCAGCGTACATAAAAGACGAAGGAACAACCGCATACAAGTTATGCACAAAACAATTGCCTTTTTTGTTTACAGCCACCATACAAATGGAAATTAAAACCATCATAGGTTTTTGAAAAATCTATACATGCGGATGGGATGCCCTGCAAACTAATCGTGGTCTTATCCTGGATGTATAAACAACTGCCTCAATGGCCACTTCTATACGACTGCATGTTTAACAACTACTAATTGTCGCTTTCCAAGTTGGCTGGACATTGTCACGTCAAACAAATGATATCAATAAATAAATGAAGATTGCTTGGCCACGTTAATTTTATTTAGGTTTAGCTGACCAATGACTAGTAACCTTGATGTTGCTCTTCAAATTGTAATTTTATCATGCATTGTATGATGGGTTATTCCGTAATTTGACAAATAAGCTTGGGACCGAAATTGAGCATCCCATGACCTACGTTTTTTTCTTTCTTGTTTATAGATAATTGGAACACTTTCTTCAAATAGTACTCGGCTCTGCCACTGAGAAAGAAGTTTGAAAAAATGTCCATAATTGTGCATGAACCTCTGAATTTAACCCATCCACCGGAATAATAAAGGAAAGAGATAGCAGCCTAAAAGAAGTCGGACAAATTTAATAATGGTGCAAGGCAATGTATATCAAATAACTAGCAAAGTCAACAATAGGCAGCTTATGAGATAGTCGTGTACGTAATTAATATATAATATATATGCCATTGTAGTCATAATGAGAGACTCAATTTCTGTCCAATATTGGATGCGGCTTCACAGGCGCCCAACCAGTACACATAAAAGATCAAGGAGATTCCTTACCTGCGACATTGATATTCTCAACAATGAAGAGTACGTTATCCTCATTGATTTCTCCCTTTTGCTGAGCCTCTAAGATATGGTCCATGGCACATTTCAACTCATTGTTGCTTGACCCCTTCGTACTTGACAACTTCCTGCGTTTTCAAATTAAGCATGTTAATTAAATTTGCTAAATATTTCACACCTTCATCTGATGGAGAAGAAATACTACATACATTATGTTTCCAATGCAATTTAAGCGTAAGAATGTGATGTAATGGGCAAAAAGGAGGGATTGCATTGGGTATTCATGATGGGTTTTAAGTTACTCTCGAGTAGGTATTACAACAAATAGACGGATCATTTAGAGGATGCATGATGTTTTCACGTGGCAAGCTCGAGTGGGGATGTCAAGTAAGGGTCACACAAGGTTTGCGCAAATGTTGATCGAGGGTTGTCTGAGCAGAGTAGTTCACCGGAGGTATGCACAACGTTTGAACGATGGTCTGCTGAGGGTTATCTGAATGACAGGGTTCATTGGAAATTTATGCGATGAGCTATTGGGCAAAAGCCATTTCCAACGAATCAGAAGCATCTGTATCTTGTAGGCAAATTTGGAATAGAATGGATGCATCTGATGTACGCCAGAGAGGGTGCCTATGCACCAATTCAGTGAGACTAGTGCCTGAAGAGTACATGCATAAATTATTTAAAGGGGTCATGCCTATTGTGTGTGAGGAACGAACGTGCACCGACACCATTATAAAGTATCCTATTGTGCTTTTTAGGAATTGGTGCGCTTTATGAGCAAAAGGCAACATGATAAGAGCAATTCCAACATAGGATCGCTGCTCAAAGAGAAAGAAGGAAGCAAATAGACAAGAGAAAAGTTTTTGAAATCAGGCATTTTATTTGGTGGGTAATATCGATGAAACTACTGTAAAAATTATGAATTTAGAAATAGAGAACAAATTGAAGAAATGACATTAAAACTTTATGTACTAATTTTGAATCAAATTATTTAGGATTCAGAAGAAAAAAAAATTATTTTATCTACTAATAGTGACCAAATCAGACTATTACCAAATTATACACCTCTAGCCACAATTGAAAATTTAGGTATTTTAAGAATACGCCTTAACGACCAATGGTTAACGATGGCTCTGATGGGTGGTTTTGCTCGAATAGGCAATAATGAGATCACTATTTTAGTAAATGATGCTGAGACGGTTAGTGACATTGATCCACAAGAAGCTCAACAAATTCTTGAAATAGCAGAAGCTAACTTGAGGAAAGCTGAAGGCAAGAGACAAACAATTGAAGCAAATTTAGCCCTCAGACGAGCTAGGACACGAGTCGAGGCTATCAATAGGATTTCGTAACTAGTTGGTCCGTCCGCATAATCAAAGGAAGTTCTGTTTATACACCCTATAACCTTCCCCTATTTTACACAGCTGTAGTCCAATTTGAATTTTATTCTTCGCTAAGCTCGAAAATATTTTTCTAGCGTGTTCTTAGAACGTATTCCCATTTTGGTTGCTCTTATTTTCGGTGTTTTCATCTCTTATAGGTTACAAGGTACGCTAAGGAAATTGTATTTAATTATTCTTCACTTAAATTGTAGTAAATGACTCTCAAAAAGGATTACTTATAACAAATCACTATTTTATAGTGGATTAGTTCTGACATTATCTCGTAATTTTTTTTAAAATTTAGAATAGTTTTTTATATTAAATATTATTATATAACTTTATATATTTGGTTGTATTATTTTTCTTGTACTCAAATATTTAGCGGTTGACATTTAATATGAGATTCAGGTTTATTCCACCGGGCTAGCTGTGTGTGTTTTCGTGGAACACATACGAATTCATCGAGCTATAAACCACAAGCAACACATATCCACGTTAAGAGCAAGATGAAATAACTCATAATCACAATGGAATATCAAAATAGATGTTTTCTCTTGTCTGGGCAGAATATGTAAACAGGCTCATAAAGCAGGACATGAACTAATTCTGTGTTCTGAATCTTTCAAATTGTGGCAGTGCCAGTGGGTACAAGAGTGAATCTTTATGCAGTAATAATGTTGAACTTCAAAAGATTCTGAATTGCACACGCTCGTTGACAATGTGCATGCCAAATCTTTTAGTTTCGTTAATTTTTATGTAAGAGGTAGCACTGCACACAATTTCTTCGGAACGCCATACCTAAATAAGAATCTCTTCTATTATAACTCCTTTTATCTTCATCTTCTTCTTCTTTTTCATTTTTTTTTTTTTTTTAATTTAATTCGTCAAAAATTTATTGAAATTTAATATAAAAAATTTCTGAAACTAACTTTTATTTTTAATTTTTTTGATATCAAATATGAATAATTACCATATGGAAGCAGTAATTTTGATTTTTTATAGATGAAAAAATGTAAAAAGGAAAAAGTAAATATATTTTAATTTTTTCCTAAAATCTACTAATATTAATCGATCATTTGGTAAGTGGAAAAGAAGAAAAAAGTCGACGTATAATCCCAACATAGGAAGAAATCCCCATGATTACTTGTGAACTGATATTAGGTTTAACAATAAACAACAATTTGGAAATTTTTAATATTAGGTTTACTTATTAGGTCCATATTTTATAAAAAAAATTTACAACAGTAATTCGCGGAGAAGGATCGAGCTTCCTGTATGGCTTGTCCTTTTTATCCTATTTACTTCTTGGTTTTCATCTGAATCGCCTCAAAGTAAATACGTTGGAGGAGATAGAAAAGCGAGTGAACTTACTTCCTTTCATCGACAAAGAAGTCCTTGAAGAGCTGCAACCTCCTCTCCTTCACTTCCTCGCAGATCTTCAAGTAGCCTCTCAAGAAGGGCCTCAAAATTGGAATGAAATCGCCATAGTTATACTCAAAGCTCTGAGCCAGCCTGCTTCTCTCCCCATTCAGGGCTTTGAGCTTGTTGAAGAGGGGGTCATCCTCGCTCTCGAACCTCCTGTCGAACATGATCCTGTACATGTTGTTGTACATCATCAGCTGCAGTCGCCGCCTCAGCACGATACCCGTGGTGCAGGCCTGCGGGTTCTTCTTGACGTCCTCCACCACCGAGGCGGCCTCCGCTTCCCAGCCGAACCTGTACTGCTGGACCACTTTGTTAGTAAAGAAGGGGACCGTCATGATCCTCCTCATCTTCCGCCAGTGCTCACCGTAGACGGTGAAGACCATGTCCTGGCCCTTGTCCGTGAAGATGTCGAAGACGACGTTGCGGGTGCGGGAGCCGAATTCGACGCCCTGAGTGTGGAGCACGTCCTTGGCAAGCTCCGGAGATGAGACGACCACAAGGTTGCGCTGGCCCATTCGGAGCAGGAAGACGTCGCCATACTTATTGGCGAGGTCCGCCAGGTTGCGGTGGTTCAGGTCATCGCCCACTTGAAGCCAATTGCCGAATATGGGGACGGGGATGGGACCGGGAGGGAGTTTGTAGCGTTTCCCCCTCAGTTTAGAGATGGTGATAGCGAGGACGATGGCGAAAAAGAGGGCAAAGAGCGCCTTCTGCAAGAGGACCAGATCCATGATATTTTTCTTCGATAGTTCCCTATGGATTCGCAATCAGTCGAGGCCTCTGTCGACTATAGTTTTGGAAACGAACAGCTTGCGCGCATAGCAGTGGAGAGAATGGGAAGTCTGAACGACAACTGCCGAAGACGGATACGGGGGACCTTTTATAGTCTGAGATGGGAAGGTGGACGAACTCACTCGCCGTTATGACGGCAAGCGTTAGGTAACAGCGAGACCGAGAACGCGCATGTGGCTCACATCTTGACGTCTTCCCTTTGGGGGTTGGTGGCGGTAGGGATGGGACGGCCAAGGGCGGTTTTTTCCCTTTTCTTTTTATTTTTCCTGGCGCCGTTGGTTTTGATAGGCTGTTTTCTTTTTNAGAGAATTTGATTTTTTTTTTCTAATTTGTGAAAGTTTCAAATATTTATTATGTGATATAGAATTTTTCATTTTGATTCAATAAAAATCATTACAAGAAAATTGTTACATTATATTTGGATATATTAAATATACTATACGCAATTTGAAGATCAAATCTATTTTCCACAGGTGAAAAAAGTGGCGTTCAATTCAATCTATAGAGTGTAAACGTAGACAACTCGGCTATGAGTCATGAATAATAGTGTACCGGCCCCAGATCATCAAAATATGCATACCCTAGTCTTCAAAATTTGCCCCTCAATATTAGTCGGTGTGAAAGTCACTAATCATTGATTTTTAGGTTTTCACATGTTTTTTAACATATTTCCTAAATTTTTCAGGTCTGTCTGCATAATCAAAGGAAGTTCTGTTTATACACCCTATAACCTTCCCCTATTTTTTTTATTTGTTTGTATTTTATTCAATCAGCAAAATAAAATACAAACAAGCGGAATCAGATTCTGATGCAACGAAAAAAAAAATGAAATAGAAGAGATACAAATAAATATGAAATTAATAGTATTCTAGATATGTTTTCATGCATTTTTGTAGGCCATAGTATGTTTTTGTACATTCATACTTGTAGGACATTTCATATACTATCATAATTTTAAACATATTTATCGATGATTGGACGTTTTCATATTAAATCAGAATTTATTATCCTTTCCGCATATTTCACTCATATGCATCCATATATTTATATATATTTTGTTGAATATTACATTCATTTTTACTGTGTTTTAAAGTTCCTTCTTGATTGGTGGACTTAAATTCTAATAGATTTAGATGGAGAACTATTTGAAGAGAACAGTTAGGGGCTTTTATTTATGATTTAAGCTTGTCTTTCAAATATTATACTAGATTAGATTAATCTTTAGTAATTGAATTTCAATTTTCATAGTTTGAATTGGGACTGTTGCGCCATTGTGAATTGATATGAATTTCCCGCTATTCATATATTGTATCATGGATAGATTTTTTTCCTTGCAGCGTATTAGGGTTTGAGCACGTAGAATGTTGGTTTGGGCCATATGGAAATAGTTTAGCCATTCCTGGTACTGCAAACTTTGTATTTGGTTATTTTACTTTTGTTTTGGTTTGAAACGTCCGATGCAGTTTCTTGAATTAGACTTTGAATATTGTTAAGTTTTATTTTTTTACATTATCATTATTATTACCTTCTTGTACAAAAATTATGATAACATGTGTGCTTCGGATTTGAATTTAAGAGGATGCAGACCCAAAGATATCCTCATATGATGATGCGCTCGGAAGATGGCAACATAGCTGACCTAGGCCCAAGCCCACAACCTCAAAGAAGGTCCAGTAGCAGAAAAAGAAGGTGAAGACCAAGTCAAAGGAAAAATAAGGACACTGAGCATTTGATCGCGGACATAAAACATTAGTTCCCTGTGGAGGCCAATGGGATGGTTTAATCCAGCACACGAACGCTTGACATGCTGAAAAGAGTTTGCCTCGTATGAAAAGAAGGTTAACAAAATGAGTGTTTGATTGAATGTTACAACTGCACACAAGGAAATCTGAGTGAAGGCATAGCTACTTCCTGATCCAGGATACGCAACTAATCAACCATCAACTCCCCCTCAATGATTAATTTTGGCCTCTAACATATAAATATTCCACCAAACCTCATTTATGGAGGTCACAAAAGGGAGAAAGGCACTCTTATAACTCCCAACTCAATGTTCTCTTATGTTCCCGAAAAGCAGTAATTACTCAATCATTTATTGCAACCCCCAGAGAGAAGTGTGAATAGAACTCCTCGAAGCCAAGGTTTCACAAAGGGCACACTATAAAGCACATTCCTTACAGAGACTAAGCATCCCTCCACAGCCAAGCCGTAAGAACCCAACTCCCATGGGCCATATTGTTGAGGATCTGCCAGAAATTCAGTTAGACTGAGAGGGAAGAAAATAATGATGATAACGACAAACAATAATCACAAAAAGGAGAGAAAAAAAAGATACACAATTTACGTGGAAACCCCCTTCTAAATAAAAGAGAAAAATCACGGGACTATTCGTTCGAAAAATTTCACTATGTAAAACAGTTACAAAAACAATCCCAAAGAACGGGATACAAAAGCTCGACTCCTTATATTGGATTAACTCGAGCAACAGTCAGGGTAAGATGAATCTCCTTCTTCTTGCTTTTCTCTCTTTTTCTCACTAACGGCGCTCACTGATTTTAATCCCACAAATCGTTCACCTGCTTTTACAAGTGATTTGTTACATAACAATGATGCACTCACTCTCCTTTTATAAAACCAAAAAAAATTCACATGCTTTTTGTAAATCATAACTGGGGACTTGTGGGCTCCACGACCAATCACCATCCCATTCCGGTCGATCCTCAAGTTCTCCGATCCGGCCAATCCTCAGATTCACCAGTCTAGCCTGTCCTAGTCCGGCCAGTCCTTAGGTTCTCAAGTCCAACTAATCCTCAGATTCACCAGTCCAGTCGATCCCAATTTGGCCAATCCTCGGATTTGCCAGTCGAACTGGTCCTCGTATTTGCCATTCCGGCCATTATTCAAACTCAACAGTCTGGTTGCTTCTCGAACTAGACAATCCGGTCACCTCTTCAACATTGGCATTCAGCCGTCGTCACTTTGCCACACGTGCAAATACAATAATACTTTGCCTCAATATTGTACCCATGTAAGTTCGACCAAAACCTTCAATTGACCTGTCAACCGGACATGAGTCCACACAAGATTGACCTATATCCCAACACATATACCACCAGTCAAGCCCGCCAGAGCGGTCAACTCCCCCTATGATCACCCGTCTAAAATAGGGGCCCTGCGACAAAATACAAGGGCCCAATAATTGCTTTTATCTACCTTACTTTTCTCAAGTTTATACTGACTTAGTCATCAGATATTTACCCAGGGGAAAAACTTGGCCACCCTTGACTTTGTTGTTCATGGTGCGCCAATTTAGGGTTGCTGCATTCTGTTCTGGAAGATCACCACTGCGACATCATCTTAAAGAGATGCATTCTGTTCTTGCTTTTTTCTTAACGTGTCTCCAAAATGGCACTAGGCGCAAGTCAAGTTTTAAAGTGGTACAGATTAAGCGCTTGATAGCTGTTGGGGTCACTCTCTTGTGGTGTTTGTGTCCGCGGACCAGTGGATACAAATGCACGAGGACTCCTTAGAGGCTCATGTCCGAGAGGTGGACATGGACGAGGACGCTGGAGCCTAGGCGTTGACTTTCTCTCTCACATAGGCCTGCTGCAGCGGCGCATTGCAGGTGGACAGTTGACCCTCTCTGATTGGACATTCAGGCGGTTTCAACTTTTAAGGTGGCAGGCCTGCCATTCTGACACGCGGGAGGCGTGCGACGGCCATGGCAGGCCTAAGGGGGCGTAGCCCTGCCACCCTACTGCCAGTAAGGTGGCTGGGTGGTCGGCCACGTGGCCCTCCCCTGGTATTATATATAGGCTGCTGCGTGAGATTGAGATGTGCGAGAGAGAGAGCTTGAAAAAGCCGGTGAGTGCAAGTGAAAG
>JAODPA010044369.1:0-73729 GCA_025585075.1 Nepenthes mirabilis | reverse complement strand
ATATATTAAAAAATAAACTGTTTATGACAAATTTATAATATACAAAAAAAATTGTTAATATCTCAGAATGCTGCAAAAGAAATTATAGATTTGCAAAAAGAAAACTTATTTTTATAGATAAAATCTAACGAAAATTTTTCTACGCAAAATTGTTATTTCTGTTGCTTATGTCTACTAGCTCCGATGATCTCGACCCACTTTCGGTAACATGTGGAATATAGTGTGCAAATATTGGTTTTCATCCGTTATAACAGTCGGACGGCGCCGTTTTCAGCTCCGATCCAAGTCCGACGCCTAAATGGACCGAATCCTCCTGTCAGTTGAGTGAGGCAGAAAGATGGTTTTCCCGTCCCCCCTCTTCTCTGTAATTCTTTCCCATCCGATTGATCTCTAACCTCCTAAATCTCATTTTATCGCAGTATTTCGCACAGAAAAAAAAAGGAAAACAAAAAAAAACTCACAGCTCGCAATAATTGGATCCTGAATTTGAATTGAGCGACAGCCGAAATTACAACGAAAAATAATGTCGTGGTTGAGAACGGCGGTGAGCAAGGCGGTGGAGGTTGGGAAGAACAAGAACAACATAACTCGCACAGTCAAGAATTACGCCGACTCCGTCGTCCAGCAGGCCGGTCAAGCCGTCGCCGGAGGCGCTAAGCTCTTCCAAGATCGCGTTGTCTGTTTCTCTCTCTCTTTCTCTCTGTCGTCGTTGTTGACTTTCGGTGTCCTAGACTTTCTATTTCGACACTGATTGTTTGGAGTTCGTTTCTTTGAGCTTAGTTTATTGATCTTGAAATGCTGTGTTCATTTCTCGCCATTTTTGTTAATTGTCGTATCAGTTTTTATTATGAGGCTTAAGCGTTACTCTTTTTTTTTTTACGTCTATATGTGTGTGCGCGCTTTTTCCCGGTTTTTTCGTGATTTATTTCTGGTTCTTTGAAGATGAAATTAGATAAAACGATGAGCCAATCCTAAGTTTGTGTTCTGGGAAGAATGTTCATTTTTACGAAAGGTTTTCTCCAATTTTTTATTTCATTCCACTCAGAGTGCGGCTTGTAAGTTGTCCAGCTAAATTAGTATATATGCATGTGAAAACACATGTTGCTGGACCTAATTTTTTTTGCCCTGGCATTTAACCAATCTAAGGTACACTTAGTTAAGCTTGAGTGTTGGAAGAACTTGATAAGAACCTCTTTTTGGTTGGCGATGAAACTATTATTTAACTCAAAAAAAGAAACTATTATGTGAGGTTTACATGGAGTACAGACTGAATGATGATTGGAACTTGCTTGACAAGCATTGGACAAAGAGTAATCCACCATCTAGTTTTAATGTTTCAATTAAACTATTATGTGAGGGGTGGGGGTGCAGTTATGAAAGCCTTCGGGAACCCAATCACACTAAACCTACAGATGAATGTAATATGTGCTTCCCGGTGTTAGAAGATTGTTTCATTAAGGTTGTTTTATTGCCTAATGACGGGCATATCTCGTAGACCAACCTCTGTTCAGTAAGTACCTCCGTTTAATAAATAATGTTTCTTCTAAGCTCCAAGCCTTCTCTCAAATTTAGTAACAATCAGCTCCCAAATAGATGCCTATCTTTCTCAGCTAAAGACAAGTTCATGTAAGAAGTGGGGAAGTCACCGTTGCCACAGCCAGTTTATCATCATTATGAACATCTCCTGCACAAATAACCTTGGATTTGCCAAATTAAACTTAAACCACAGGATGCCTCAAAAGCCAACAAAATGCATCCAAACTTCTGCTAGTGATATTTGCTAGCATCACAAAGAACAATGGTGTCATCTGCAAGAAGGAGATGAAAAATTATCACCTTCACACCAGTATATTCTCAACATTGAAGCTGTTAATAGACCTCCATCCATGGATTTTTGTATAAAAAGGTTAAGGAGATAAAACAAAGAAACTTTTGGGCTGATTATCACCAAAAACTTGGCAGTAGAGATGCACATTTAGTCTAATTATTCCATTTAATCCCATATCCCATTCTACCAAGCAAGTAGAGGAGAAAACTCCTACCAACACGATCAAAGTTCTCTCTATCCAACTAGCACACCAAATCTGCCTGTCAAAATTTTTTTTGCTTGTCAACAGTCTCAGTAGCAATGAGGGAAGCATCTTAGGATTCAGACATACGCTCGCCCAACATTGATTTCAATCTATCAGCCAACTCTTTTGCCAATATTTTGATGTAGATTGACTGGAGTCCAACGGGCTAGTAGGCATATAAATGTTTTTGTGTCCACCTTCTTTTGGAATGAATGAAATAAATGTTGCATGCTGAGGAAACATACCTGCGAGGAGGGTGGAAGTGATGAAAAAAAAATTCTTGTCATGATTTGCCATGCTCCAGCAATGACAGAAAGATGCAATAGTAAAACCATTTGGACTGGTGATTGTTGCAATGCCATGTCAAACACTGTAGGACTTCATCCTCAAAGAATCAATTTTCTGCCCTTCTCTCTTTTCATCCAATAGTAAGTTTAGTTCAAGATCATCAATAAATGGTCTAGAAACTGAATTTGCTGTGAACAGATTTTTAAACAAACTACAAACAAAGGAAAAAGACAAGCTTAGGGTGTCTAATGATTCTATTATTTCGTTGTACTCCAAATCAGACCCTAATTTTCTAGGGTCTAGAGGATAACTTTCAAAAAAAATGTTTATTTTCTTAGCACATGGAATCTACAAGCGATGATATAGGAAGCGAATTAAATCTATGAAAGAAGCATCTCCCACTAGGTTGCCTTTTTATAGTTTTCTTAAAAATACGATCTGTGAATGAAGCCACTCATTTTTGGTTCTTTTTATGTGGACTACATCCCATTGTCTGCCATGAGATTAATAGGCTTAGATTTTGGATCATATTGAATCAATTGGTTTCTAGTCATTCATGAAACTGTAGCAGCACCATATTTTTGATGTAATTTTCACAAATACATGCTAAATGTATTATGTTACTTAAAGAAGTCATGGTTCAAATATGTATTGTTCTTGTTTAAAAATGTTTAGACCAATCCATGTATATTTGTGGAGAAGTTATATATCAATCAAAGAGAGCTAATTTCTTTGCAGGGAGCTCGGAGTTACAAAAGCTTTAAGCTCGCTGTCAAAAGATTAGAAGAAGCTGCTGTCAATTGCAGGGGGGCAGAAAGAAGTCAGCTGCTTAGAAGATGGTTGATTCTACTCAAAGAAATTGAGAAAATATCTGAAGGCTCCTCGGAAGATGAAGTAAAGACTCTTGAGCAGCATCTTGCTTCTGATGAGACCAAGGGGACCACAAGGAAAGCATCTATAGTAAGTAAACCCCACTTTAAATAGTTAAGATTGTTATGTTAGATTTTCTGTGAATGTAGGAAGAGGACAATTGCCCCTTCCTTCCGTCTGTTCATTTTATATAATAATTAAATCAGTACAACAAGAAAGAGATAAGTATATTAAGGAAGGAGATAATAACATATCAATTTGCCTTAATTTACTTTAACCATATCTTTGACTATTCTCCTACTTTTCTTCACACTTCCCCTAAAGCTAGTGTATAAATGTAGTTCAAACCTAACTTGGAATAAATAAACTTTACTTGATTATTATTGAGAGACTTTGTGAATATATCAGCGAGTTGATTTTTAGACTTCATGAATGATGTCTATATATCACAATTTACATTTTTTTCCTGAAAGAAAGGGCAATCAACTTCAATGTGCTTGGTTCTCTCATGAAAAGTGGATTGGATGCGATATGTAATATGGCTTTATTATCATAAATCAATGAGCTAGAAGTAGGAGGACAGAAGCTGAGAACCTGAAGAAAATGTTGTAACTATGTTAGTTCACTAGTAGTGTTATCCATTGCCCTATATTCTACTTTTGCATTTAATTTTGCTATCACTATTTGCTTTTTACCTTTCTATGAAACAAGGTTATCATCAGGGAATGTATAGCACAATGTGGTGGATCGTCTATCAAAAGGAGATTCTGCCTAGTTTGTATTTGTGGACTTTTCTGCCTGAAGTTATCCATTTGATTTGTGTAATATTCCTAATTCTAAAGCCTTACTTAGATATTTGATAATGCATGTAACAACCTCCCAATGTGGAATGTGCTTTATTGAACTGACTTACCACATTGACTACATATGAAATATTAGGTCTGGTAATGGTAAGATAATTTAGTTTTCTATCTAGTTGACAATGCTAACCTGGATCTTCTA
The DNA here is from genome assembly GCA_025585075.1 of Nepenthes mirabilis. Lineage (NCBI taxonomy): Eukaryota > Viridiplantae > Streptophyta > Magnoliopsida > Caryophyllales > Nepenthaceae > Nepenthes > Nepenthes mirabilis. Next base: position 69,497 of record JAODPA010044369.1, on the reverse strand, counting down.
ATACTTGTTCTTCATCCATTAGTAGCTTCACGTTAGAACACATGGGAGTGTCTGTTGGACAGGTACCAAAAAAACTAATTTCATTCGATTGATCAAGTACATACGTTCGTTGAGGTAGATTTATATCTTTTTGTGATCTAGCAACTTTATCCCCAAGAGGTAATAGAGCTTACCTAAATCTTTTATTAGATATTATTATTGTAGAAACTATTTTAGATGCATAATGCCATCTACATCATTCCCAGTGATAACAATGTTGTTAACATAAACCATAGATAGTATAACATGCATTCTTTCGTAAATAAAAGGCTGAGTGGCCTTTTTGCACCATTGTGGCCAAACTCGAGGATAATTTCTGAAAACTTTTGAAACCATGCTTTGGATGACTACTTTATCTCATAGAATGCCTTGTTCAATATGAAAACACAATTCTAGTACACTCTATGAGCAACGAACCTCGAAGGTTGCTTCATATAAAATTCTATGAGCGAATCACCATGAAGAAATGCATTCTCAACATTCAAGTGAAATAGACGCCAATCAATGTTAATGGCAATGGAAATAAGGACCCAAATTGACGAGATATTAGCAATGGGCGAGAAAGTTGCTTTGTAGTCAATACCATAGGTTTGTATGTAGCCTTTAGTAACCAGTTGAGCTTTTAGGTGGTCAACTAATCCATCTAGATCAACTTTAGGTATAAAAACTCACTTGCAAACAATAATCTGGGTGCCATGTGGTAAGTGAACCAAGTCCTATGTCTTATTGACACGTAGGGCTGCCATTTATAATTTCGTACCGTTCTTCCACCTAGGATCAGATAACACGTCTTGTATGATTGTAGAGATGACCTTACTAGAAAGTTGAGAAGTGAAATACTTGAAGGATGGCAACAATGAATCAATAGAAACATATTGGAAAATAGAATGGTTTGTCTCATGGATGTTCACCTATACAAAGTGCAATGGGTAGACACTTGGGATCTGTAGTTGTAGGATCTCGAGACGGTAAAGAGATTGGTAGAGGCATGATAGTGGGCTTCAATTGCGTGTAAACTTGTAGACGATGAGACTGATTATGATGGCCTGTGTGAGGGAGTAATAGGATAGGTGGAGTATTAGGAGGAGAAGGGTTAGTGGCAAATAGAGGGATTTCCAGGTTGGAGGAGGACACACAAATAAGAAAATATGAATAGATGTTGGAACATGGGATTACATTCCCGGTGATGATGAGGAAAAAGTTATGGGTTCATCAAAGGAAACATCCACACATACAAAATAGCGTTTGAGATTAGCATTGTTGGAATAGTTGAGAAAGACACATTTGGTAGATTGAGGATATATTGTGTCAGAGAAGCATGTAAATATTACAAACACATCCACAAATCTACAATAGCAAGATGTGTGGTGAGGATGAAAAAAGAAAAGAAAAAGGTGAGGCTCTATTGAGCACAGGAGATGGCTTGCATTTTATGAGATAGCAAGTGGTAAGAATAACATCAATCCAAAATTGATTAGGAATGTGCATGTGACACATAAGAGATCTAGTAACTTCCGATAGATAACAATTTTTGCATTCAGCAGCGCCATTTTGTTGAGCAATATACGCATATGAAGTTTGATGAAAGATTCCCTTTGTTGAGAGATAAGAGGTGAAACCAGTGGACTCATATTCTTTGGCAATATCGAAGTAGAGAATCATAATTTTGCATTTGAATGGAATTTTGTTTGGCCTAAAATAATTGGAAGATAGAAAGCAACTCAAATTGATTTTTCATTAGAAATATCCAAGTCATATAAGAAGTCATGCACCAAAAAAAAAAAAAAAAAAGACAGTATATGGCAATTCATTGGTGGAGATCTGAATTGGTCCCCTTACATAGGAATGAACTAATTCAAATGGTTCAAGAAGTATGATTAACACTTCTAGAAGGAAATGACACCTGGGGGTGTTTGCTAAATTGGCAAGCTTCACATGAAGGAGATGATATAAAATTGAGACCTTTAGTTTGACTCTTTAAAATATGTAAGGATGGATGACTAAGATGACAGTACCACTATATAGTAGATGTCGTAGTCTAGAGAGCTCGAGGAGGTCAAGGTAGTATAGACTACCCACTTTATTTCCCGTACCAACCATCTTCTTTGTCTTGTGATCTTGGAATGCACACATAGAAGGTTAACAAATTAATAAAAGAATGTAAAGTTTTTGTAATTTGACTAATAGATAATAAATTGAATAGAAAGTCTAGGACATAAAGAATAATAGATAAATCATGATTAGGGATCAAATGGATGTTCTGAGCCTATACTTTAGTTTGAGAACTATTAGCAAGGGTTGCACATTTAGAAGAATCAATAGGTTGATAATTAGGAAGGGAAGTGGATGAGTCAGTCATATGTACATCGGCCTAGTCTATGCAAGAGTGGCAATGGACTTAGTCTTTTTATGAGTTAAGAATTCAACATACTCATTTCGTGGTATTGATATAAAATTAGGCTATGGAGTAGGCACAATGTCAGAAGGGATTTCCTCGAAAGAGACTTAGTGTGTAGCTGCTTGGTTTGCCATGTAAATCTGAACAATAATTGGCAAAGTTACTAACACAATCACAATGATTACCTTTTTCAGGTTCACAACTACTTGATCAACCATTGCCTTTAGAGTTAGACTGACCTCAAAAGGTGCATATTTATCCTCACAAGTGTATAAGAGGGCAATTTAGTTTCATCCAATAAGTGGAGATCGTATACACATAGAATTGTGTCCTATGTTTAAAATTCAGCGATAACTTGGAAAGTATGAGGTTTTGCTTATGTGAACTCTAGAAAATCAAAAAATCAAATGATTGATTTTTGGATTGTTTTATAGTAAACTAATGCAAATATGAAATAAAAGTTATAATAATAAATAAAGATAAAATAAATAATTATTAAGCAAAGTAAAGGCCTCCTGTTTGAAACACAATAAGTTTCAGGCAATAAAGATAACAACTGAATAAAATTATCTGACTACTGTTGCATTAAAATTTTGGCTAGTAGCACATATGGTGGGAAGTATGAAATAAATTAATGCAAGAAAGAAATAAAAATAAAAGAATACACCAAATTAAACCATGCAATAAATCATAAAAATTGTGACTTTAAAACCCCCTAAATAATTATTAAAATTAAAACAAATCAGATTTATATGAAGTAAAGACTTAATAATAAAAAACAATGTGTGGCATATAAAAAATGAATTGCGGGAAATAATAATTGAATGCTAATGTGTCTTCGAATCTAGATTGTCGAACAAATTAGGGAGCCGCCTTAGTCGGGTGTCGAATCGAAAAATAGGTTCGGTTTTCGTTACTTTGAACCTGGATCTTGTGTTCTACAACAAACGAATAAGTGGTAAGTGGAATACTGAACTTACTCCTCAATATATTCTGCTACGTTTAAGTTAGTAATCTCTCTTTTTGGAAGAGAAAGATAGGAGAAAGTGAATTCGTAAATGCAAGTGGATGGTGATTGAGTGTTTGATGGAGGACTGTGTTTTGTAGATTATGCCCAAAAGGAAGAGCGGCTTTTGAGGACTTGCACCCGTAAAAGATAGGGTGGCTTTGGAAGAGTGCACTCGAGAGGAAGAGTGGCTTTAATAGTATTTAGAATTACTTGCTTGTCTGAGCATTTGTCTGGATCTCCCTTTTTTCTTTGTCTAAATTTTTGTCTCTCTTTCCTGTGGAGGAGGTGTATTTATAGTGTGGGGTGCTGGTTGGCAGACCCTTGGGTGCTATGGCTTTGCATTTATGAGGGGATGGTGATTGAGTGTTTGATGGAGGACTGTGTTTTGTAGATTATGCCCAAAAGGAAGAGCGGCTTTTGAGGACTTGCACCCGTAAAAGATAGGGTGGCTTTGGAAGAGTGCACTCGAGAGGAAGAGTGCACTCGAGAGGAAGAGTGGCTTTAATAGTATTTAAAATTACTTTCTTGTCTAAGCGTTTGTCTGGATCTCCCTTTTTTCTTTGTCTAGATTTTTGTCTCTCTTTCCTGTGGAGTAGGTGTATTTATAGTGTGGGGTGCTGGTTGGCAGACCCTTGGGTGCTATGGCTTTGCATTTATGAGGGGAGTTACTTGCGTAACTGTGATGACCTAGGTCTTAACCAGAAACCAGTAAGGCTCCGCCTGTAAAATGGCCGTCAAACCAAACACAAGCTTGTACAATATCTTTGTATAGCATATCTATCACCACAACAATTATACATAGGATCCAAATGCCACAAAACTAATGCGTGGCTCCAACGTCATATCTTCGGATATAACATCGGCTCATAAGAGATGACGCTAGATACCTAAAAATCAAACCATAATAATCAGTGGAAGCATATATAATCACCAACACACATCAGAACTAAGCTATAATATACATCATCAGTATACAAATATACATCAATACATGTCCATCAAAATGTACAAAAGTGCTCCATGGAGTACAAAACCACAAAATCTACATCTACAAAATCATCCTCCAAGTCTGACGCCTAGCCAACTGCTAACCTCTACTGCGCCTCATCGAGTATAAGCTTGTACTCATCTGAAGGTAAGAAAACACTAAAGAGTAAGCCAAATGCTTAGCAAGATACGATATAATCAAAGACAATAAGCAGTATACTCAAAATAAAGTAGGAGATAGGGAATACGAGCATAATATAGATGCATAAACATGACGTATGATCAAATGTACTTTCCGAAACACGTTTATCTTTCCACATTTTACATTTAATTCCTTTAGGTTCTAAAACATGCAGAAATTCATTCATTATTTAGGGACCGAGGCTAATAGGCCTTACGAGTTAACGAAGTAGCCGAATAAGAAATGAAATGTGTATGTATCCACATATTCTAAGGTACTACCCACAATACTTCAAACTTTAACGTCCTATGGCGGACGGTATACCTTTCACCCGATATACGAGACCAGATAACACATATGCCACCATAGCACCTCCCGTGGCCCAGGAGCATTCCTCGGTTTACCACTGTAATATCCTAAGATATGTTAGGGAATACTACCATCTGAATTATAAATTATTGGTTAAGTTTCATGATTACTTATTCTTAAGGGAAGGTTCCACCATAATTCTTATCATATAGTTCTCACTTCCCGGAGAACAATTCATCAACATAACAAATTGTGGAGTTCTCTTCTTATACTTTTCATAATTTTCATAATTCTTGGATACAAATACATATAATCATATTCTTGAGTATATTGATACACATTTTCATATTCTTGTGAGCTTAAGTCGTCACATGACTTTAAATACATGCACAAATCAATATAAAGTTTGGAGAATTTAAGAAATTCTTACCACAATGAGCCAAACATAATTTTAGAGTTTCCGGACCACAAATTCATTCACAAAAGCATCCAACAATATTTCCAGAACATACTAAATAATATATCCAAAATACATGTAAAGAAATACCAAATAATCACTTTCATAAGCTAGAGTCCCAAGTTTTAAGTCCATATTATACATAAATTCCAAAATAAATGGGAGAAAACATGTGGGCCATGGGGTTAGGATTTCGTTGGAAGCATAATACCCCACAAACTTAGAAATCGGACATAAAATTCATATATATATATATATACGTTCAAAATATGGGTATCATAAAATACATACTTGGACGGGTATCGGAACAAAAACACCCGAAGAGAATGGAACAAAAAGTATAACGAGAGAAAGAAAAGTATATAGATGCACTTGCCTCGGCCCGATCTACAACTTCCTTACCTAGTTCTAAGCCGGAAACGAACTCGGTGCTTCTATCTCTTCCTCTCTCTTCTCCTTCGCGTTCTCTCTCTCTCCTCTCTTGGATTTGTGCGAAAATGACGGAAGAAACCCTCGCACGCGCTTAAATACACAGATTGGTGCTCGAGCACCAGTTGAGCGCTTCTCGGGCCCCACAGCACCTGAAGATCCGTGCTCGAATGTCTATCGGGCGTGCCTTGAGTGCACCATTCTTCCAAATGCATCCCGGCCACACCTCGGGTATGCATTGGGCGTGACCATTCTGCCATATGCGCCCTGGGCGCGCCTCAGGTGCCACTTAGTTGCCAGGCCTCCCAACTCCCTTTTTGCTTTCGATGCTAATTTCCTATATACTCTTAAGCTTAATTTTGTTTATATTAACCTAATTACTTCTAATTACAATATTTTGGAAACCGGTACTTTACAGTAACTACTGCCTGTATTTGATGGTTGGACTATTCAGTTTCCAACTGTTGGGCTGGTGCATTGACCAACTGTAACAATCTATTGATTATCCATTAATGTCTAATTACTACTGGATGGTTTGGGTCGTGCCCCTTGAGTCAACTAATGTGCTTTTTGGTTTTTTGACTCAGAGGATTTTCTGATGGGCTGTTGTCACTTGGACTTTCCTTCCTTCTGCATACTGGATTCTGGGCCGGTCCATGTATTGCCATATCTATCACTAGCCCCTCATGTTGGGAGGTTTGAATTTTCAACTTCTAGCATGTTCATAATGGGACGCTAACTGCAGATCTTCCTCACATGCTCCTTCCCTAGATATTCAGCAAATTCAGTCTCTGTTTGGCAGGATTTGATTTGATTATCTGCCATCAATGTTGGAATGCATTATCTTCTCGGATTTAATCCTCGTTGATCCTCCCTTTCGGTTATAAGTGGAGGAATCTTTATACTTTACATCACGAAGTGTTTCTTGTTTACAAAGGAGTGAGTTCGTTCGGAGGTAGCATAGAGCCTTCACTGTCAGAAGACGGAATTGGAGAGAGTTCTTCTTTAGTGTTTGAAGTTGAGATTCGAGGATATGCCTGAAGTTTGCCTTGGTTACCCTCTTTTATATGGGAATCTACTTTGGTTTTCCTCTTTTACGACCATCCCAAAATTAGGCCTTCATCGTTGTAGCAAGTTCCTAGGTCTTGGAGGGCAGTTTCTTCATCTCCCTGTTTGTGTCGGGCAGTTTCTTCATCTCCCTGTTTGTGTCGGGCAGTTTCTTCATCTCCTTATTTGTGTCGGGTAGTCCTCTTTGATGCAGTTATAAAGAGGAGGCGTCTCAGACTTTGATTGGGTGAGGGGTTTTTCTTCTCCCTGTTTATGTCGGTCAGTCTATTTTGCTATAGTCCTCAAGAGGATTGCTCTCGACTCTGACTGGGAAGAGATATTTTTTTTTTGGCCTCCCTGTTGAGGATAAGTGCAATTTAAAAAGGGGCTGCTACTGTTCCTCTAGGAAAGGCTTTTATGCTCTTTCCCTACTTGAAATGGACAGTTCGTTGAGTAGTATTGCTGTGTTTCAGGGGTGAGAGCTTTTCTTCTATCTTCGTCCATCTTAAGGTCAGTTAGACTACTGTAGTCAGATTATTGCTCCATGTGTTATTTATTTCATTTTAAGTTATACATTCGCTATTGTAAGCTTGTATGTTGTGAAAGGAATTAATGAATGGAACTTTTCGAGCATTTTTTGTCTTTGTTGCATGGCACCAATATCCCTGTATGCTTTGAATAGTTGAAGTGCTTGAATATTACTTTGTGCTGTGTAACTTCTAACAACTTGACAATCTGGACCATTGATAACTTGGTCTTCTGACAATCTGACTTATAGTAATTTATTCTGAACGCTCGAATGAGCATCCGTAAATTAATCGAATTAGTCTTGAGTATTAGGGTCACACATTGCTAGTCTGCCATCTTGAAAAGCGAAGTGCCAGGGTTTATAACTTGCGCCGAGTTGGAGATTTGCCGATCTAGGCGTCAGAGTCGTCATCTTTTTGCCTGTTGCGCTGGGAGGTGTAGTGTCCGACTATCATTACTGGCACAACAAAACTGATGCGCCGCAGCACTCTTCGGTACAGGCAAGTGTCTTAGCCATAATGGGGATGCGCCTCTTCAGTACCCCCAAACGACACTATTCTTGGGCTAAAGCTTTGGCTATTTAAACTTTGGCCTTCCGCCACTTCTGCACCTCTTCTTTCTCGAATCGCTCAGCCCTAATTTGCTCCTCTTATTCTTGCTGCCATGGCTTTTCGAGCAACCACCCAGGGCACCTTTGTGATTCAATCCGTCTTCACTTGTAATGATGTGGACGCTATGTACACGAAATACAATATTCCTAGTTCCATTCCATACATAATGCTTGAAGACAATGATAGGGCATGCCCTTATCAATTCAGATTCATTGCTATTTTCGAGGCCCATCTGAAGGAGCGCGCCTTTGTATCCCTTTCGCAAAAGAGTTGTATGAGATCTTGGAAGCTCTTGAAATTCCAGTGGCCTACCTCCACCCCGATGCTCTTTGATATTTGATTTCTTTATGTGTTTTCTTCCCTTAAAAGAAGCTTCCCCTAAATGCCCGGGCCATGAAGGTGATCTTCTGGTTCAACCAGGATGCGGATTGGATTTCTTTCACCCTCCGCAATAAGCAGGGGCAATCCAAATTCAATAAAGGGTTGGAAGAATCGATTCTTTTATCTGATGGTTCCTTCTGACTAGTCCTTTTCCAATAATTGGGGCAGAGTCAATGGCGTCTACTCCGGGGATGTTCTAGAGAGATACAACCGAATGGCTCGGCCATTGATTGAGCTCATTGAGAACGCTGTCACTTTGCACCGTATGGGTACTTGGCTTACTCCGAAGGCATTCATTGATGCTTAGTGGGAGGTCAAGACGGAAGGGAATGATATCACTACCAAGCCGTTTTGCCAGCCCAAAAGGAAGCCAGGAGATTTGTTCATCCGAGATTCTCCTTAAAGGGTGGCTGGTAAGGCAGTTCCTTCCTCTACTTCCTCGACCAACTATGAGCGAGTTGTGGATAAGGCCTGTGAAGTGATGATTGTAGAATAAGCTGGTGAGTCTCGGAGGCCGGGTTCGACTCATTCTTCTCCAATTTGTCCAGTTTTTAAGGAGACGACCGGACTTGTCGAGGGCGGTGAGCCCCTTGTACCGTTTGTTGAAAGAATAAATGATCCCTTGGCTGGCGGATCGGGTGAACCGATCAACGCTCCAATTGTATCCGAGTATGGAGTTCCAATTTTGGTCGCCTCGTCGCCTGATGCATCTATCTCACGCCTTCTACTGTTTTTGTTGAGGAGGGTGCTAATAATGATCAAGTAGCTGAGGAAATAATTGGTAATAATCCAGAGGCTATGGCTACAGAGGAAGTGCCTTGTTTTAAGGCTTCAGCACCTGAGTTTTTGGAGTCTTTAGGCGTTTCTCTTTTTCCTCTTGGCTTTTAGGTGCCCCTTTATTGCCATGCATTGCCTATTTTGTGTTGGAGGGCCCCATTTGTATCTGGACTTGAGGATTCTCAGGTCCTCAAGTGCTCAGGTCCTTAGGTGCCTTTGCACCTGAGTTTTCAGAGGCTTTAGGCATTTCTCCTTCTCCTCTTAGCTTTGAGGTGCCCCTTTATCACCATGCATTACTTATTTTGTGTTGGAGGGCCCCATCTGTATCTGGACTTGAGGATTCTCTTAATCCATCTTTCCAGGAGGGACCATCTCTCATTGAGCTATTGGCTACATACTGATTACGAGATGTACCTCACTAATGTGTAGTCAGCTTCTTCTGGCATGAGACACCACATATAAGAGATAGAATAACCTTGTCGGTATAGCCTTCCGTCTACGATGGTGTATCGGTTTGCTGTCTTCTTTATGTGCTTGGCGTTATCTAGGTTTTTCTATAGAAGGCCTTCGATGAGGTACCTTCTATACGGAGTCATCTAGGTTTTATCATCCGAGATCTGAAACATCTTTTGCTTTGAGAATTCTATGCTTGGGGTTGCAAGAATTTCTCATATATCTTGGGCATATTGCTTGGGATTATTGGTCGCTGCTGGCTTTGCCAGCTAATCCGCTTTCTAGTTATTTTCTGTTAAGATACCTTGCGAGCAATGGGTTAGGCACTTTGAGATTCTTGGTGACCTGATTGACAATTAGTTTCGAGTCGCTGTGGACGATTAGGTTTTTTGCTAAGTATTTCTTTGCCAGCTTGAGTCTAGCTAATAAGGCTTTGTACTCGGTGACATTATTGGTGGATGGATATCTGAGAGTCATTGAGTTTGCATCTCTAACTTGTTTGGTGTCCTCAAGACCACCCCTGCTCCGCTCTTTGATTGGGTTGATGACCCGGCCACATGTAAGATCCATATAGGAGTCTCTTCTTCTTGTTGGCAGGTGCCCTTGCTTGTTTCGATGAAATCTAGAATCAGGGTCGTCGTTTTAACTATGAAATCCTTGAGGGCTTAACCTTTTATGGTTAGCCGTGGTTAGAATTCTATGTCAAACTCGCCTAATTCGATGGTCTATTTGATCAGTCATTTGGACATGTTGGGTTTTTGCAGGATCCTTTTAATGGATGGTCCATTACGACGATGATTTTGTGGGCCTGGAAGTACGGTTGTAACTTCGTGGCTGAGTAGACTAGTGCCATAGCGATTTTTTTTGGCGTGCGAGTAATGAGTCTTGGTGTCTGTCAGGATTTTTTTGACGTAGTAAATTGGTCGTTGTAACTTGGGCTTTTGTCTGATCAGGACCTAACTTAGCGCTGTATCTGATATTGCCAGATAGATATAGACGACATACTTATCAAAAGTATAGCAGAGCCTTTGATATGTGGCTTCTGCATTCTTCATGAAGGTTGTATACTCTTCATTGTTGAAACTCATTCTGATCTAGTTATAACCTGAATAGGTGTCCATAAATTTTAATAGCTTGTGCCCAGATGTTGAGTTTACCAACAGATCAATTCTCGGCAACAAAAGTCTGTCTTTCGGAGATGTTTTATTCACATCAGTGAAGTCAACGTATATCCGTCATTTCTCATTGCTCTTCTTGATGACTATTACATTGACAACTAGTTCGGATATTGGATTTCCTTTATGAAGCTCGCGTCGAGTAGTTTCTTGACTTCCTCTCTCATAGCAATTAACTTATCGATGGAATAGTTCCTCCGCTTCTTCTTGACAGGTTTGTGCCCGGGATCGAGGTCCAACTTGTAGACTATTGCTCCTATCGAAATCCTTGGCATGGCAGTGGGTATCCATGCATACACATCAGAGTTTTGCTGGACAAAAGTCATCAACTATTCATGCAGGTGCCCCGTCATTGAGTTTCCGATCTGAACATATTTCTTAGTCTAATTGGGATCTGGTTGGTTAACTTGTCAGACTGTCCTTGTTGCAGTCTGGCTTCATCTTGAAAATTGAAGTCTTCAATTAGCTAATTTGAAACCGTCTGATTAATCTGAAATAAATAGTTTGTCCGGCCAGTGACTTGGATCGCCTAGGACCTCTTTGATGCCACTTACTGTTGTGAATTTTATTTTGAGATGTGGGATCAATTTTATTGTGCCGAATAAAACTAAGTAGGGTCATCCCAAAATAGCATTGTAGACTAAGGGTAGGTCGACCACCTAGAATGTGAGCATGTAGGATGTTGTCTTCGGATACATTCCTAGTGTGACCCCCAATTGAATGGTTTCTTGGACTAAAGTAGGTTCGTTATCTAGTCGATATAGGGGTCTCTCGACCGGTCTCATTTGATCATTTCTTAATCCGAGCTTAAAATAGGTGTCAAGATATAATAAATTTCTTGAGTTTTTATTATCAATAAAGACTCGTTTCAATTAATAGTCTAGTGTACCGTCCGAAATGAGTACAGTTACAACAAGAGGATTGGAATAGGGAGTCATTACATGAGTCATATCGTCGTTGGTAAAACTAATAACATCATTTCTAACTCCTATCCTCTGCTTGATGCTACTGGAAGTCTTCTCTGGGTGGTCTGGAGTATTATTTCTGGGTGGTCTCATTGACACCATGTTAACCATTTCAATTGCAACCCGGTTGCGCGGCTGCTCTTTTTGGCCCAGCTCATCATCTACTCTACTAGAGGTTTGCCTCGAGTTTCTCAGAAATTTGTTGAGACACCCTTTTCGAATGAGAGTCTCAATTTTTTTCTGCAGAGTTCGGTAATCCTTAATACTGTGACATGGAGATCGATGGTAGAAACAATACTTAGATTAATCTCCTCCTTCCGGGTTCTTGGGCTGTTTGGGCTATTTCAGAAACTTTCTTCCCGGATCTGCATGAAAATGTTCGTCCGAGTGTCATTTAATGGAGTCAGGTTTATGGGCCTAAACTCTCTTCGAACACCCAGCTCTACCCTCGGCTGCTTCCTGAGATCTCGGGTGTTAGAGTTGTCTCTATTCCTTTTCTTCCCGCTCGTCGATCCCTGATGGTCATTTGTACGCTCTGGCCTTTTCGCTTCGTTGGCCTCCTCCGTGGCGATGTACGCTCGGGTGATAGTCTTGATCTCAAGAAAGGTTTTGGGCTCTTGTTGGACCAAGTGCTTGAAGAAGTAACCCGATTACACGGTCGTTATAAATGAGGTCGGTTTCACCTCGTCGGTTAGTTTGGATATCCTTCCGGCCTCTGTGTTGAATCGGGCCAGGAAGTTTTCAGACTTCCGTTGGCCCCTGTTGGATGCGGATAAGGTGCTACGACTGCTTCTCTTCCCTTCAGTTGGAAGCAAACTGCAACAGGAAATTGTAGGTTAATTCCTGGAATGTTCTGATTGAATTTGGCTGTAGTTGATAAAATCAAATTTGAGTGTCTTCCTTAAGGGTCAGAGGAAAACAGAGACACAAGGCCGTGTCATCTAGACCCTAGAATCCCAACAGAGTGCTGAATTTCGAGTGGTTCGGAGAGATATGTTGGATCGGCTGGCTATGGGCCCTCCTTTGCAGGGTACTGCATGAAGCCTCTTCTCGGGTTGAATTCCTCCAATCGTCTTGGAAACAACTAGGATTCCGCTGCTCTGGCCTTTTGTCCTGTGCTTCAAGATTTAGTCAGCCTTCCAGCTGGGTCTGGGCCTCATCGCTTGAGGCCTCTCGGGCCTCGATGTTGTCAGGCCGATGAATCATTTTCTTTAATGGGCTATTTCTTCCTCCGGTTCCTCCTTTTGGACGTTGAAGTCTGGGAGTTGAAGGGAGGAGATTCCAGTGGTTGTTCCTCCAGAAGGTTACATATGGTCTGGAGCAGTTTTGACATCGTGTCCACCAGGGCAGCTAGTGTCTCTACGTTTATGTTCATGGCCGGACGATCGCCTCCATGGCTACCTACTGTAGGGTCGTCGCCATGCGAGATGGCGTCTCTTGCTGGTACACTTTTTTGAGCTCTGGTGTTCACTATGTCTTCTTTCTCCAGTTGTGTGGTTGGACTTTTCGTCGTTTCCCACATATGGTTCCAATGATGTGCCTTCAGATTCGAATTTTTGAATGAATTAGGGATCCGCCTTAGTTGGGTGTTTGATTGGAAAATGGGTCGGGTCTTCGTTATTTTAAACCTGAATCTTATATATCACAACAAACGAATAAGAGGCCAGAGGAATATGAGACTCGCTTTCCAATATGTTTTTCGACGCTCAAGCTAGTAATCTTTCTTTTGGGAAGAGAAAGATAAGAGGAAGTGAATGCATGGATGCAAGTGGATAGGGATTGAGTGTTTAATGGAGGATTGTGCTCCGTAGATTGCGCTCAGATGGAAGAGCGGTTTTTGAGAAGTTGCACTCATAAGAGATAGGGTAGCTTTGGAAGAGTGCACTCAAGAGAAAGAATGGCTTTGATAGTATTTAGAATTGCTTGCTTGTCTGAGCGTTTGTCTGGATCTCCCTTTTTTCTTTGTCTAGATCTTTGTCCCTCTCTCCGATGGAGGAGAAGGTGTATTTATAGTGAGGGGTGCCGGTTGGTAGACCCTTGGGCGTCATGCCTTTAGATTTATGAGGGGAGTTACTTGCGTTACTACCGCCTGCATTTGATGATTTGACTGTTCGATTTTTTATCGTTGGGCTTGTGCAGTAACCACATGTAATAGTCTATTAATTATCTATTAATGTCTAGTTACTGCTGGATGGATGGTTCGTTTTGCTCCTTTTGGGTCAACCGCTGCGCCTTTTGGTTCAGAGGGTTTTCTGATGGGCCTTTGTCACTTCAGCTTTCCTTTTCCTTTTACATACTGGATTTAGTGTCAGCCTGTGTATTGTTGTACCTATCAAATGCAAAATAAAAAATTTTTAAATAGATGATTGAATCAAACAAAAAATAAGAACTTGCAAAGATAAAAATAACAAGTGCAACAATAAAAAAAAAAAACCTAACTTTAAATTGTATAAAAATAATTAAATTGTAGTGACAATGAAACTTACCAAATTAACAATCTGTCATAACTTAAATCAACAACCAATCTCGTTGAAGTAAATTAAAATTAACGGGATTGCACCAATAAAAGTAAAAACTTTGATGAAAAACAATAAAATAACAATTTTCAAAACTACAAAATATCGTTCCCTTTCTCTCTCCTCCTACTCTAAACCTACGCCTAACTCAAAATCTCTTAAAACTACTCCTATGCTTTACCACCATCTAAGCTTCCCTCCTGCTGTGCTGTGAGCCTTCTTAAACTAGAGGAGATATAGGTTTTTAATTAATTAATTAATTAATTTCCATCCTTAATTATTTGATTTGCTTGAATCCTCAAAGAAAGGAAAATATCTTTGTTGCTTTTCTTCTTGTTTGGTTGACTCTATTAGGAATCCTACTGTTCCTATGTTCTGCTTTGATTGCTTGAACACTGAAGGAAGGAAAATGTTATTTGTGTGGTGGTATGTCCTTTGTGCATGATTTGGCCCATTTGCAAGATTTTGGGTAATTTCATCAACCATCCTTCTCTTTAGACCTACAAATCAAAAAGTAAAGATAAAAAATAAAATAAAAATAAATTATTACAGAATGATAGTGAATAAGTTGCGGTAGAAGTATAATTTTTGATGTTCATCAAGAGTCATGGCCACCCCTTAAAAATTACCTTTAGAGTCCTGTCATATGGCAACTCGGACCTGAATCATCTAACCCGACCTGAACCAACTATATAGAAAAAATTCAAACCATAAATGTTCATTATAATTCCATTATAAATGAAAGATCTATCATAAAGGTTAAACTCCTCGAAACTAAAGAATAAATTAATGTCCATATAAAATCAAACTAAAGGGAATGCAATCCTGACATACTATCCAACATCTATTAAAATGGAAAAGAAATCTCCCATCATATGATACTTTTAGACTCTAAAATCGTCTCTCTATTTAAAAGCTTCGCAGCAAAAAAAATCTCTACTAGCTTTCTAGTAGCAGCTCTATTTTGGAGCTTAGAAAACCTAGGGATAAGTAAAATATCTAACAAGTGATATAATCAATAATATTAGTAGTTAATAAATATCTTAGATAACAATATTTAATATACAATGCAAAACAACCATTGACTATTTGAAACTTGACGCCACGTTATAACTAGAACCCAAGAGCTAAAAGAATCACTATCAAGAGTTCCCATCAAAGCCGAACATTATGAACTCAGTCGGGATTTTACATAATCTGAATATCAATAAGAATGTAGGTTCCTCTAAACCTATCTAAATAGAGGTTACAACTGTATGAGATATCAAAATGATCTTATTGGATCTTAGTCTGTCACTGTGAATTAACGACTGTACGTCCTCTACTAATGGCTGGATAACAACCACAAGGCACTGATGCTCGCACAAATGTGTAGACTCATGATACCTTGCCACCTATGGTGTGTAAGTATTGAACTCAAATCATATGATTAATATTCTCGTTACCTTTCATGGTAAGCCTAGAATATACCACACTTGCATTCCCGTGGTCCAACTGGGATCACGGTTTCTCCATTGGACGTCAGGGGTTCAGATCAATTAAATAACCTCTTTTCAATGTAGGAACTTTTCGAATTAGCCTGTCAATCTGGAATCTCTGTTAAAATGCAACTGCAGTTTTGAGTTTTCTGACAGTTTTATCTGTTATACATGGACAGGTTTTGTATTATGACTCTGATGATCAAACTGAACCAATGAACTTTCGGGATTTATTCCTATATAGTCAAGCACTTGAGGGCATAGTGCTGTCAATGGTATGTCAAACTGAAGCAGTCTTTTGTGCAATTGTAGTTTGACTTGCGAGCTGGGTTGGAGTATTATTATTGTTGTGCACGAACTTAGGAGTAATTTTGAAAGTATATGTGATCTGATAGTACTTGTTTAGCTTTGAGTCCTGGGTTTGTAATGTCATTCTGTTCATTGGTAGTTTAAGCCTGATATGTGTGCTTCCTGGATCCAAGGCTTAGGATCTGCCATAAGCATCAGGCATAACATCATAAATTATGTACAAGAATTAAGAAAATGTTCTTTTTTCTTGCACTTGTGTGTTCGGAGTTCCTGAGAATATTTTCAAAGGGGACTTGAACTTTATGTAAACCCTTTCATCATGCATATTTGCCTAATTTATAAGTGTTTACTGATAGCTTTAATGCCACTATTTAACTTATCCTGTCCCCACAAGTGAAGGACAGAAAAGGAAAGGTTGAACTATCCATTGCAATGCCAAATTCATCTTACTGAAAGATGAAGCAGTGGGAGCCTGAAAGTTATGACTGCTGATTAGAATCTTAACTTCATAGCATTAAATACATTGGTCGTGATGCATTTGAGAACATGGGACTGTCATTCTTTATTGTTTGTTCCTGTGAACCCTATCTCTCTTGAAAAAAAAATTGCCAACCAAGAAAAAGGTAGAAAAGGTAATGAAAAAAAAAGAGACACTGATTCCTGGACTTGTTAAAAGGAGAAAATGGAGAAAAAGGTCTCTGTGGTTTTGCTTACCAGAAAGGGAAAGGAGAGAAGGAATCTGAAGGATATTGTCCTGGACTGATGTTCATCTTCATGTTGTATCCTGTGCAGAAACTTGAGGATATCTGGAATAGCTGTCTCCCTCACTTTATCATAATATTGTCTTATTTCGTTTGAAATGGCATGCCTTTGGTTTGATGTATGGGGTCCTTCACATCACTGAAAATACATCAACTTAGTCAAGTCCCATGGAATCATTTGTCTACTTTTGTTTGACTATTAATAATTACATAAATCATTTTATTTCTTTTTGTCTATTTTGCATAATCTCTTACATTGGTGCTACAATGGGTGACATTATCATTATTTTTAGTACCTACAAGGACATCATAATGATTTTGGATATTCTCTGTTGTGAAATTGCATGATTTGGATTAGCTTTATAATGTCTGTTCATGGAAGTTAATCCCAGTTTAACTCTTTTCCAATTAATCAGATACTTGAAGCACCAAATGACGAAGAGGTCTCTCTACTTTTGCAAATGTTTGAGTAAGTTTGTCCACAAACTTGTTGATTCTGTATTATCTGAGTCTGTGACATGGCAAGTGTAATCTTATCTATATTCTTGTGCTCTACATTGAAAGCTTCCTGATTTATTGTTTGAAATCCTAGATATTGTCTTCAGCAAGTAGCTTATTCTAAATTGCTTTTGCTTGGTATTTTTATTTCTTGGTCTTTAATCCTCCTCATATTTTTGCACTGTTAATCGAAGCATATTTTTATCCCCCCCGGCCCCCCTGGGTCATGGTGAAAAAGCATATTAGTACCCTTAAGAGCTCTAGTTTGTTGGATTACAACTGATGCCACTACCTTTTAATACTTGAAGGAATAGATGTAAATATTGTTGATATGTATCGGTATTGGACTCCTCAATACAGATATTTCTTGATACTACAATAATCTCATAATGTGTTGTTGTATTACAATATATCACGATTTATCGACCGATATTCAAAATATCAGTCGATACCCGATATTTAGCTAATATAGCCCTGTCAGCTGCGATTTTCAAAAATTTTTTTATTTTAATATATTCGAGACTGATATGTATTATTCGATATTAATACAGCTGCAACCGATACTAATTTTAATATTTTCATCATGCTTGACGGTAATTAATCAGCTCCAGTGATGTGATGAGTTGCTATTACAGTGCCTACAAGTATAGGGATCATGAGTCCTAGATTCTAGTTCATGCTTTCTGCTTTTATTTCTTAGCCCAGCTCATATGATATCTAGGGTTTTCATTTCATTTATTGCATGCAGGCTCTGTCTTACTGGTGGTAAAGGAGTTCATAATGCAATAGTTAGCAGCGTACTGGATCTTGCAAATGCTTTTTCAGGCTATGAGGATGAAGTATTGGTATTGTTTTTCATTTGTCTTTTGGTTTTCATCATTAATTTTGAAATCTCTCTCCATGTCAAGTTAGTGAGTGGATTTAAATGCTTATTTTTAACCTAAATCTCTTTGCAGATTTGGGCACATACATTCACAAGCAAGAGACTAACTTATGTTCTCTTCATGACATCTTTTTTTCTTTTTCTTCTATCATAGGTTCAGCTTTTTTTTTCCCCTCAGATGATGGATTAGAATTCTCTTTTAGTGGTGTGTCAATATATGTTTGGGAACTGAGTCATATATGTTAGTTGCCTGGAATTGGAGTATCTAGCTTGTGGTAAAATGGCAAATTTGTATTACTTTTCCAGGTAAAGCGAGAGGAATTGCTCCAGTTTGCTCAAGGTGCCATTTCTGGGCTAAAAATCAATGCTGATATCAAAAGGTGCTTGATAAATCCTAGTCTTTTTCTCTTAACTACTCTAATTTGAATGCTCTAATTGTTTGAGATTTGCTCCCCCCTTGGTGAAGGAAAAACAACAGAAGGAAAAGAAAGAAGAAAAGATGAATAAAGGGGAAGGTTGCTATGATAACTTCCCCTAGATTTTCAATGAACAACATAGTTTGTTTGTAGTTATCTATGGTGTTAGGGTAATCATGGTAGCCTAGTAAGAGTCTATCCTCCTTGCCACTTGCAATCCCCACCAACTCCCCTGCCCTTCTTACCAATCCCATAAAATACAAGCTTCCACTCATTTTTGGCATTTAATGTTGTAGGTTTTGTGTTCATCAACTTTATTAGTTCTGTGCTGTCTGTGAGTGTATTTATGCCCTCTTACTTGCAACGTCTGAAACTAAGAAGTATGAAACATATATCTTGATGGCTTGGGGCTGCTGTTAGGACTTAGTTTTGACTTCACAAATGCTGTCTCTGTTGTTCATCTCTCTTGCTGTTCTCTTGTTCTCTAATTAACTTGATTTGCTACTTGGTATCAAAGCGATTCTGTCATCAATAACCATTACCTGTTGTCCCTCTAGCCTAGATTCGGAGGAGGAATAAATCCTGACTGGGTGACCTTGAAGATCAGCAACCTAGAAATCATAGTGATGTCATCATGTTGTTGGCTGGCAACTGGAGCAACTTCCCTGGGAAACAAAACCCCTAGATTAGTTTTGAGAATTGACAACCATTTGTGCTCCTTTGATTAAAGACTTCTGTTACTTATCTGGAACCATATGTTGCAAAAACAATGAATGTGAGGGTGCTATTGTCCCTGTGGATCAAGCCTCGATGAAACAAATAAGTCAATGATGTGCTCTTGGTATTTGTATGGGATGCAGAGTGACTTTTGGAATTCAGTATAAGACCTGCTACTGTGGTTTCCTTGTTTCATTACATATTTTGGATTCAGAATACTTAGGTATGACATTCATGCCATCTGTATCATAGTTCTTTCCAGTGGTTCTCTGCGAAGCCATGTTGGGTTTTCCTGGTTGAGTCAAAGTTGTTAATTTGATGTTTGATCAATTGACTGGTTGGATTATACTGCTGGCTATTGTTGTTTTCCCTGCATTTTCTCTTGGCTGTTTTTATGTACTGGGGTATCTCTTCTTTTCTTCATCAATTTCTGGGAAGAAGTCTATAATAGCCAGAGTTGAGCTGGTGTCAACATCTGTTCAACAACGAGCAGCTTTATAATTTTGTATCAAGTTTAGTGGTGTTGGGGTACTCAGATTAACCGCAATTTGGCTTATTAACATATTAAATTCTGTCTGTTCTGCATGTGGGATGCTTCAGATAGTCATTCCTCACTTGATGGCTTAATCAATGCCGCTAGAGCTTTTACAAACAACCTTGCTCTGATGTCTTAATCAATGCCTCCGAAGCTCTTACAAACAACCTTGCTCACTCAAATTTTGCCACTTAGGCTTATGTAGATGCCACTTCACTTCAGTTAGTCCATTTCCTTGGATCATTGATTTAGGAGTTTGGACCATTTGATCGCATGACAAGTTCTTCAAATTTGTTTCCATCATACATCATACTGCCCTTAATATGGTAGGGGAAAAGTTTGTAACACTGATGGTTCTACGCAACCAATTTCAGGAATGGGTTCTATTCATTGTACTCTGCTAATCCAAAACTGTCCTCCTTTCTTCGTGTGGCTAATAAGTTTAATACCCTTAGTCCAGTAGTATTTCAGAGGACTTAGAATTCAAAGTTACTTTTTTATCCTTCTTGTTAAGTATAGAGAAGGGAGAGAAATAGAGGAAAAGGCTTAATGTTCAATGTAGTGCCCAATAAGCACTGAACTCCCATATTTTTAGAATTATATAGTTATAACTATAATACTGTCATTTACCATAATTTCATTCCCCCTCAAGCTGGTGCATATATGTCATATGTTTTGAACTTATTGCAAATGTATTCAACTCTAGGACCTCTTAAGGACTTAGTGAATGAATTGGTAAGTTGGTTGCTTGAATATATGAGGTGGCTATCTCTTTTGTCAATAGTTTTTCTTGTACAAAATGGCAATTAACCTCGATATGCTTAGTTTGTTCATTTAATATAGGGTTTGAGGTGATGTGTAAGGCAGTTTGATGTTACACAATAATTTTTTTGGTGAAGAATAACCCATTTTAAGCTCCGTGAGGACTCTTTTTATCCATATCAACTCACATATAGTGCCATTGAGTGGTATTCAGATTTTGCACTAGAATGTGATACTACAACCTGTTTTGTACATTTTTAGAATATCAAATTTTCACCTATAAATACATAATACTCAGATGTAAAATGACGGTCAACTAGAGGTTTTGTCCAATTAGTATTTGAATAACCTGTAATGTCAAAATGCCTTCTATTCCCATGGAGTAACCATTTGCTAGGAGCTAGTTTGATGTATTAAAGAATTCATATGATAGCTTCCAAATGACTTTCCCATGGATAGTTTAAAAACTGACTCACTACATTTATAGCAAAGGAAATATAAATGTTACTGTGAGATAGTTAAATTTGCCAACCAATCTTCTATATCACCCTGAATCTGGTATCAAGCTTCCTTTATTAGGTATCAATTTGACATTAGAGATACTAGGATCCATCAACAAGCCATACGATTGAGGTCCTAGCTGACCTGTTTCATTCAAGGTGTTTAGAGCATACTTACATTGATAAATAAATGCTTTCTGTTTCAATTTTGCAACTTCAATCCATAAAAAGTATTTCAAAGGTCCCAACTCTTTTTGTCTGGAATTATTGTTGTGGAAACATTTTTAACTTTTTTATGCTATCTCCAGTGATAATTATATCCTTCTCACAGACAATTAATCATAAATGTGTTCCTGTTGATGAATGTTGAAAAAAAAAATTGAATGGTAGACATCACACTGTTTTAATCGAAATTGTAAAACAATCATACTAGAACCACCAAACTGTACTCTAGCAAAGTGCTTTAAGTTATAGAAAGGCTTTTTAAGAAGGCAAACCTTGTCAAACTTCTATTGAGCAACAAACTAAGGTGTTTGCTCTATATAAACTTTTTCATAAATAATCATTCAAAAAGTCAATTTTTTATGTCAAATTGGTGTAAGAGTCAATAATACATGGCAGCAAATGCCAAAAAGATACGACCAAAAGATATCTTAGCAACTAGAGAAATGGTATCACTATAATCATGCCTATTAACTTAGATATAACCCTTGACCACCAGGCAAGTCTTAAGGTGATCAATAGTTTCATTAGGAAAAAGCTTCATTGCGTAGATCTATCGACAACCTATGGTAGACTTATTGGGAGGAAGAAAAACTAAGTTCTATATACCAATAGAGTGCAAAGAAGACACTTCATTGAGAATAGCAGTATGCCACTCTGAACATATGAGGGTTTCACTAACTGATTTTGGTATAAAAGCAGAAGATAAAGAAATAATAAATGAAAAAAAGTGGGTGACAAGGAATTAGAGGAGAAGACATTAGAAATATGATGTGAAATTATTCAACGAGGAGTACCTTTACATTGTGCGATCAGGAGATCAAAATCAGATGGACGGTCGACCCATGAAGGATTTGGAGGAAGTGAGGTGATTGGTGCAAGCATGTCTTGTGGAGGAGCGTGAGGGCATTGTATATGCACATGGACATTGGGTCTGTTCAATCGAGAGGAGCTCTCTATAAATTTGGATCTAGACATACTCTCAAGAGTTGCAGATGAATTAGGAAAACCCAGAGGAGGAAATAGAGTAATAGGAAAAGGAAGAGACTCAACTCTAGAATAAGAAGGTGAAGGAGAAGTAAAGTAGGGGATAGATAGAAAAAATATCACATCTACACAGACAATGGATTTGTGTAACTGAGGAGAATAACATTGATATTCCTTCTAGTGTTTGGTATACCCAAGAAAAATGCATTTGAGAGAGTGTGGATCTAATTTGCCATGACCTAGTGGTAGATTATGAACGAAGTATACATATTTAAAAAAACATGGAGGTAACCAGTAGACAGAATCACTGGGGAAAAGAATAGAAAATAGAATTTGGTTATGGGGTGTAGATAAAGGCATGTGATTTGTCAGATAACAGGCAATACGGATTATATCATTTCAAAATGTCAAAGGGGTATGCATATGGAGGACTAATGTATGAGTAGTTTCGATAAGTTGCTGACTTTTTTTCTTAGCCACCCCATTTTATTTTGGAGTGTGAGAGCCAAAAGACTAGTGGATGATACCGTGTGTTGACAGGAATGAGATGGGGTAGAAAAATATTCTTTGCATTATCATTGCATTATATTTGAACGAAAGCACCAAACTGTATGTGGTTCTCAACACAAAAAAGCCAAGAAAATAGAAAACACTTCTAAACAATATTTCATTAAAGATAACCTAGTCATTCGAGAGTAGTTAGTCAATAAATATGACAAAATAACAACGATCAGTCTTGGAGAGAACATGACTAGGACCCTAGACATCAATATGGACTAATATGGAGTAGAAGCCCATTAGTTGATACGACTCACAAAAAGATTATGACTATGCTTTTTTTAATTAGTAGGATCAACGTAAAATTTCAAAAAATAACTATGACTCGAAATTATATTCTTCAGTGAAGGTAAAGATGGATGACTAAGACGATTGTGTATTTATTTAGGTGTGGTTAAAGTGGTAGATGCTGTTGGAACTTCAAAAAGTAGTACAAGCCCCGGGATTCATGTCTAGACTATTTTTCCTACTCATTCTCAGATATTAAATAATAACAGAATCAGGATAAGTTAAGTGGTTTACTTGATTTGCTAATAGATACCAAGTTAAATAAAAAATTTGGAGATAAAGAATATATTGTAAATAGATCGAAAAGGTTGGACAAACGGACTCAATCCCGCCTACAGAGGTAGAAGAGCCATTTGCAAGTGTGACATTGGGTAAGGCACTTGAGTAACGGATACTGGAAAATAATGTGACTTTTCCACTCATGATCAACAGCATTGAAGTCAATCACCCTTGGACTTTGATGTGCCATAATTTGCGATAAACGTGCCATTTTGGATCCTAGACTTGTCTAGACAAGTAAAGCAGTGGGTGGTGCAATTGGATGAGCAGCTTGTTGTAAAACTTGAAATTGTGTGAATTTAGTATAGTCCTTGGATATATGAATGGAAGATGTAGACATTGGTGGCTTGGTGGGGAGATAATCTCTACAGTATCAAGTTGGGCTGCATTTGCTATGCAAGGTGGTCAACCATGTAATACCCAACAACTGTCACGTATAAAGCTTAACTTGTTGGAAAAAGAACATTGCGTGATACGACCACTATTTCCGATTCCGCTAAATCGTCCTCCATCACCATGGCATCCTCCCTACGAGTTAATTTCATTGCAACTAATAGAATGTGTCACAAGAGGTGAATGGTCGACAGGAGACTGAATTGAATTAGAATGAGGACTATCATGCATAATATAAGAGAATGTCTTGGTAATGGTAGGCAGCGTGGGATTGCATAAAATCTAGGCTCAGATGAGCTTGTGATTGGAAGGAATAGCTTGTAGCATATGAATGATTAATAGTTACTCACATTGTATTTATAAGATGTAGATGTCTGTACTAAGTGGAATGATTTCATTAAATTCAACTGTCAATCATCTAATTTGTCCAAATGGTCGTGTCAATTATGATTGTTCGGTTGTAGTCGAATCAAATCATTAACCACATCATAAACATGAGTGACATCACTGGCGTACATATCTTAAGAAATGGACCATATAGATTGACATACTTAGAACAGATCTTATAATTCATTATCAATGAATTGCCATAACAAACTCAAACAATTATGCATCAACACGCTTTGACAACTAACTATTAGTAAGAGACAAACTATCAACAAGTTCACTAGAGAGATGATCTTCCAAACTTTAACCAATAAATTAAATCTCAGCTACAGTTGTCTAACATGAATAGTTCTTGCCATTTAATTTGATTGTGATAATAGTCAGAGTGATTGAAAAATTAGGATTGACAATAGATGTTATGTCACTAGTTATGGTATTATCAAGAGACCTGGAAGTGTTGGTGGAAGAAGACTTTTGAAAGAGAATACCTACAACAAATAATGAACAATATGTGTGTGGTCTTGTGTATTCTCCATGATCACAGGACAACAACTAATACCGAACAAATGTAAAGCAGTTTTCTGCTTTCATTGTTAAATGAGTCTATGCTTAGGGTTTAAACATGTAATTAAAGTGTATGACAAAATAGTATGAAAAACATCATAGAGATAAAAATCAAACCAGACACTTAGTAGAGGAGAATAGATCCACGAAGAATTAGAATTGCAGTGGTCTTCAGGCCGCGTGTGGGACTCACGCCTATGGGTGGCAGCGCATGTGGCAGTGAGGATAGTGGCAGCTGCACTGTGGTTAAGATTTTTGGGACCCTAGCTCTGATATCATGTTAAGCATAAAAAGGGAGAGAAATAGAGGAAAAGGCTTAGTGCCTGATGATCATAAAATTTTCATATTTATAGAATTATGTAGGTATCATTACAATTCTATTCTTTATCCTAATAATACTTCTCATGGCATCTTCTAGGAGCTGATGACTGGGAACATCATTAGTTATGTTAGGCATAGCCTATGATGCATGACAGCTTGTATCTTGTACTGAGTGACTAGGATCTACATAGAGAAGTGACCTCAGCTAGTTATGTTTAATTACTGTAAAGCATCCAGTGCTACTTAGGAGTTGGGAGGTTTTATAGTGGCACCAAAATCTTTTCTAGCATATCTGACCACTATCCTTTGAAAGAAATCTGGTGTGTTGCAATTGTGTTTGCAATGAACACTGTGCCTTCTATATTGAAAATGATCACAAAAGTAATGACCCTTTACTTGTCCTACATTCTGTGTTTTTGGGCCCACAAAAATAGTTTCTTGGTCTGGGCACAGGTTACTTGTTAAGTTTGTGAACTGAGACTAGTGCAATACCTTTGTGTATCTTATGTGCGGTAAGAGTTGTCTTCTTGTTTCAAGAGGTTTTGTCACATTGGTTGTAATTAGATTGATACAAAAGTGAAAATCTTGAGAACTTGTAACGGTACATGGATGGTGTCTTTCAAGAATATCTTGTTGAGAATGGAAGTGTCCATCAAACTAATTTTGTAAACACACCTGCTCAAAATGGTGTTGCTGAGAGGAAAACAGTCATCTTTTCAAATTGGCGAGATCCTCATTGTTTATCATGAATGTCTCCAAAATTCTTCCGGGTGATTCTTTTGTAACGGCTGCCTATCTCATCAAATGTGTGGCCCTTCAAATGCTTGTCTTTAAGAAACTACTTGAGAGCCTTTCGGTGTAAATTCATATATTACTCCTCCTATGTGTTATGTATGTTTTGTCCAAACCTCCAAGCCTCCAAGGTCATGATCAGACTAGTGTTAAGCTTGATCCATGTCCTCTATAGTGGATTTTTTATTGGCTGCTGTCGCACTCAAAAGGGCTACAAATGTTATGACTAGAGAGATCTTTGTTAATATGGATGCTCCTTGTAAGAGATTGCTATGTTCGTTATTATGCAGAGTCCTCTCAAGGGGACAGTGTTATTATTAAGAAAATTATATCATGGGATTCTTGTCAACTGTTTTGTGAAACTCACTGCCTGATTTGAATAATCAGAAACTGATGGAGTCTATAGAATATGAAAACCAGGGGACAAGGAAGTAATAGGAGATGGTGAAAGAGGTAAAGCTGATGGCACTATGGACGACAATGTATTTAAAGTGACAGAGGACAATGGGTCTCTGGGAAAGGAAAGCAGAACTGCAAGTTTATTCATACGAGAAGAAGGCCATTGTGTATTCCTCCCGAAGCCAAGACATCCTCTTTAGTTTCCATAATCCCAAATGCCTAGTGAGTCTCGTATTCCTATCTCTTTAATTGTTCTCCTGTTAATACTTCAAATTCTCAGCCACCGATAATGATCTTGGAACTTCCAATGGCTGTATGGAAACTAAGTATTTACTTTCTTGTACCCAACATCCCTATCTGTAGCTGTGTCTTGTACACTATCTCCTATGAATAAGGTCTCTATGTCTTGTCTTTTGTGTCTTTTTCACAAGATTTAAAGGAGGCCTTTGTTGACCATGAATGAATTGAGACTATGTGGAACAAATGTGAGCCATTTTAAAAAACAACAACAAAATTACCCTGGAAAGTTGCAGTGGGCTATAAAATGGATGCTCACTATCAAACATAATGTTGATGGTGCAATTAACAGATATATGGTTAAGCTTCAATGTAACCTAGAGATCACGTGTTCAAATCGTAGAAACTATGTTGATGCAATTTGCAGACATAAGGGTAAGCTTTGGTGTAACCTAGAGGTCATGGGTTCGAATCACATAAACTAACTCTTTGATTCTACGGCTAAGAATTTGTACATTTGACCCTCCTTAGAGCTCATAATGCAGGAAATCCCTGTGCACTAAGCCTATAGATAACATATTTGATGCAAGGTTAGTAGCAAAAGATTTGATCCAAACCTATGGGGTTAATTACTACATTTAGTTACCTAGCTAAATTCCATCCAATTGTTATCGCCATTAGCAGTGAATTTGGGAAGGAAGCTACAAGATCAAGATGTCAATTGCATTTCTTAATTGTGAATTTGACAAAGTGTTCTCGGAGGTTTGCTTTTCTGGCCCACAAACAGAAGGGAAGTAAATTGCCTCAAGAAGTTCTCTCATAAACTCTACATCACCCAAAGGGTGTGGCTTGATATGTTTAGTAAGGCCTCCATCTCTAATTTGGATACCACCAGAGTGGGGCAGATCGTGCCCTGTCCATTAGAAGACAGAATTGAAAGATCAGTAATTGATAATGTATGTTGAAATTATTGGGACTGTAATGATCTAGATGAAACATCGACTTGGAAGGGTTTTAATGTTCTAGATGAAACATCGATTTGAAAGGGCTGTTTCGCAAAGCAGTTAGAGATTTAAGATTGGGGAAAGCTCGATATTTTCTGGGGAAAGGAGTTGCCTGATCAAGTTCAGAATTTTATATTTCCCAAAAGAACGTACGCTTGATTTACCGATAAGAAGCTGCCATGCTTGGTTGCAAATATGCAGATTCTTATATTGAATTTGATCATCAAATGAGGATTTGTGCTGTCAAGAGGGTTGATAAAGAAAAATACCACTTGCTGGGAAGTTGAGAGAAAAGTCTCCTACTCAGCTAGATATTACTAGGATTGTGAGTGTCTTAAGCCAATCCATTCATTATCTTTACAAATACCATTTATATGCAATTTTTTGCATTTTAAGGTAATTAAGGTCTTCCACTTGGATGGAACTATAATTTATGGCAATGGTAATTTAAAGTTAGAACATTGTGCCATCGTTGTTGGACGAAAATTGATCTGCCATATGAAATACAAGTCATTTGTAGATCGAATGTGGAAATAAATTAATAATCGAAATACTAACTTTCCGCCATTGACGTTAATTTCTGTTGCTTGAATTTCTATGAATTTAGCACTTGTTTGGATATTTCAAGCCTTTAATACTCTTTAATGATGGTATATAATAAGAGTATTCAACTTAGAGATCTAAAAACCAAAGCTCCATATATATAGACATTTTCCCATCAAAATGTCATAAAGGGTGGTTACCATTTAAAGGTGGAAGTGGGTGACATAGTGGATACCCCAAAATTAGGAAACATGTACCACTACATGAATGCTTTTATTTTATTTTATTTTATCAAAAAATAAATATTTTTCTACTTGGCCCGTAGATTTCATTTAATATGATATCCAGAACCTATTTTCCCACATTCTTAAGGAAAAAAAATACATGAATTATAGTGATTAGATCTTCTAGTAATAAGTAGTATCTTTCATGTATTATACTTCATAAGACACTAACTAATATATGGTAACACTATCTAATTAATAAACTTTATATTTATTCTAAGTCCAACTATTGATGATTTTATCAAAATAAATTAACTATTTGACAAAACATCACAAATAAATTAGAATTTTCATGAAAAATTTTATCGTCTAGCAATGAAAATTACATGATGGAATTTAATCTCATTCTGCTTATATGATCCTTGAATCTTAATGATGGCGCATGCCTTTCATCAAAGGATCAGTAATTATTAACTTAGTATTAATGTATTCGATGACATATTTTTCTTTAATGTGCTCTTTTATGCCCAAAAATTCTATGTTGATGTGTTTATTTTGATTACTACTTTTATTATTTTTGACCAAGAAAATAGCAGCTCAATTATCATAATATATCCTTAATGGCCACAAGATGGAATCTACTACTCTAAGTCTAGATATGAAATTACTCATTCATATACCATACTTTGTAATCTCAAAATAAGAAATGAACTTAGCCTCCATGGTGAAAATGACAGTCAGGGTTTACTTTGCACTCCTCTAGGATACAGCTTCAGCAACAAATATAAACACATCCAGATATTAATTTATATAAATCAATATATCTAGTGAAGTCTAGATCGAAGTAACCTAATATTTTTAAATTATCAGTCTGTCTATATATAAACATGTAATATTTGATATCTTAAAGATACTTCATCACTTTTGTAGCAGCTCTCTAGTGATCCTACTCTAATATCTTCTCAATATTCCCATAGTGAAATAATGTTAGATTTTGTACATACTTGAGCATACATTAAGTTTCTAGTAGTGGAAGTATGTGGAATGTTTTTCATTTGTTCTCTTTTAAAATTATTTTTTGGGCATTTGTTCAAATTGAATTTGCACCCTTCACAATGGGTGCTATATTTGATGAATAATCCTTCATTTGAAATCTCTCTAAAACTTTATTGATATAGTCTTCCTGATACAAATCCAAAATATCTCACAATTTGCCTTGATGGATATTAATCCCAATAACGTAAGATGTATCAACCATGTCCTTTATTTTAAATTTATCAGAGAGAAATTATTTCACTTTATCTAACAAATACTTATCATTAGATGTAAATAATATATTGTTTACATACAGAATAATGAAATAGATTTTACTTCCATTGACCTTTTGGTATATATATTGATCCTAATATTTTCTTCAAAAGCAAATGAAGAAATGACATCATCAAACTTTAAATACCATTGACTGGAGGCTTGTTTTAATCAATATATAGAATTCTTAGGCTTGTATACTAATTGTTTACCATTACTAGAGGAGAATCCATTTGGTTATTTCATATAAACATCCTCCTCTAGGTCACCTTTTAGAAAGCTGTTTTCACATCTATTTGTTGCAATTCCATATCGAAATGAAAATTAATGCTAAAATCATACGAAGAGAATCTATATCAGATATAGGAAAAAAAGTCTCTGTGTAATCAATTCATTCATTTTGAATAAATCCTTTAATGAGTCTTGCTTTATATCTTTTAATATTGTATAATGAGTTTTTCTTTGTTTTAAATAACTATTTACACCCTATGGCTTTCACCTCATTAGGCCTCTTAACAAGATTTTAGACTTTATTACATCTCATGAAATTCATCTCTTTTTTCGTGGTATTATATCATAAATTTGATATATTGTAACTTATAACTTGTGAAAAAATTTTATGATAATTTTTGTTGTAATATTGTAGTCAAACTCTTACAGATAAAAAATATAATCACTAAGAATTACGGATTTTATTATTTTAGCATATCTTCTTAATATTGTCCCAATATTTTCAAAATGAGCATGTTGTTTAACTATTTTAGGTAAATTCTAAATAACTTGATCTATTGGAATGAAATCAATATTATAAAACCACATCGATTGATTGTTCAATACCAATTTGAACTTGAAAGATGTTGTATATAATATTTAATCTATCACTTGAAGTTAAAGATTGATAATATGAATGATCATTCTTAGAAATTATGTTTTTGGATTGATTTCTCCCATTTATTAAGCCATTCTTAAAAAAATTAGCATTTCGTATATTCCTTGAGATGGACAGTAGAATCTATATCTCTTGAATCTTTTAGCATATCCGATGAAATACCTACTTATGATCCTTGAATTCAGTTTCTTCTTTCGTGGGTTGTAAACTCTTAATTCAGACAGATGTTGCCATATGTATATATGTCGCAAACGGAGTTTCTAACCTTTTCATAATTCTAAAAGAGTTATTGGAATAGCTTTCATTGGAATATGATTTAATATATGCACTGCCGTTTAAAGAGCTCTAATCTACAATGATTTCGAAAGATTGGAGCTGTCAAGCATATTTTGCACATTATCCAATAATGTTTGGTTTCTTCTTTCTACTACATCATTTTTGTTCGAAGAACCAGGCATAGCATGTTGGATAATTATCCATCCTCTTAAAGAAACTTTACAAAGTAACCAGGCACTTGCCCATATCAGTGTATTTACCATAATATTCTCCACCTCTATTTGATCTCATGATTTTAATTTGCTTTCTGCATTATTTCTCAACTTTAGCTTTAAATATTTTAAAAGTATTTAATACTTCATTCTTATTATGAAGTACGTAAAAATACATATATCGTAAGTAATCATCAATAAAAATGATGAAATACTTTGGACTACATGAGTCTATGTTTGTATTACAAATATCTGTATATGTGATTTCTTGTATGTTCAAGCTTCTCTTGGCATCTTTTATTGCCTTGTTGGTCCGCTTTTCTTTCATATAGTCGACATAAGTCTCAAAATCAGTAAAATTTAAAATATTAAGTACTCTGTCATTTATCAATTTTTTAGTTCTTTTCATAGAGATATGTCCTAATCTTTGATATAACAGTATAGAGAAATATTCCTTCATAACATATTGTTTAATACTAGAGTCAACATGCATAACATTATAAGAGGTGTTGTTTTGTAAGTTTATCCAATTAAGACTATTAGACAATATATTATTCCTCATATCAAATTAAAAGAAAAAACTAAAAGATGAGTCTAAAAATGTCATTGAATATCTAAAAGGTCCAAGTTTTGAAACTGCAATCAAATTTTTAGGAAAATTTGGAATATGAAAGGCCTTTTCTAAATTCAAAATAAAGTCACTATTTAAAATTAAACTATTTGCCTCTACACATAAATGCATTTTGTTTCTAGAAAAGATATTATACTTACTTTCCACTGGTTTCCTTAGGTTTTGTAAATCCTGTAAAAAATTTATAATGTGGATTATAGAATTAGAATCAATCCATTATGTGTCATGAGATACATCAACCGTATTAAATTGATAACAAACAAATGAGATTAAATTGTCTTTCTTCTCAAGTCAAATCTGAAATTTGATTTAACCTTTCTTCATGTGCCCTTTTTTTTTTTTTTTTTTTTTTTTTTTAACAGAAGAAGCACTTAGATTCCTTTTTAATGTTATGTTGCCAAGTTATCTTACCTTTTTCCTTTTAATTGGCTTGGACTTTATTATTTCTTTGATTTGCCATAAATACGCTTTTACCTAATTTCATCATAAGTCTTCATTCCTCTTAAATACACATGGTTATCAATTTATTTTTTAATTATTTATCTTTATGTGTCTTGTAAGAGATTTTTAAGGCCTATATTGTGATGAAAGTGTATTCAGAATATAGTGTATAATGAAAGACTCAAATATACCAATCTTAAGAGTTTTTAATTGAGTTGCTATATCCCTTATTTGTATGATGTGTGCATACACACTTCTAATATTGGTGAGCTTCAAAGATGAAAATTATTTGATGTTCTCATACCATATCTAATATTGACGAGTCTCAAAGATGAAAACTTTATAATTGGAATGCTAGCAAATGCTTTATCTAAAATTTTAAATTGCTTATCAATAGCCTTCAATAAATCCCAAACATTATTATATTGATTAACAAAATTATAAATATTAGTAGAGATTTTGGTTTTTATGAATATCAATCCAAGGTGATTAGATCGCTTCCATTGTTCATAAAGGCAATATTGACTAGAGTGTTGATTTTAGAAAGAGTAGATGGTTTGTCTTTCTATATAGTATGATCAATATCTATCCACCCTAAATGAAAAAGAATTCTATCCTTCCAAACTTTATAGTTATTACGTTTTAAATCGGGAATGTCACATCTTATATCAGATTGATTTGTAGATTGTTTAACTATATAGAATAAATTACATGCTTAACATATAATGAATTAGGACTAATAAACAAATAACATATTTTACTAATATAAAGCATATTTTATGAATCAAATGACACAAAAATTTTTTGTAGGTCAAATTTTAATTCAAATAGATTCATTATTTAAATTAGTTATATATATAGATATATATTGCTTAAATATAATTTATACCCATTATACGTAAAGAAAACAAGACATAGCAAATTGGCATTTGCTCTATATATTGTTGACGAGAACTGAGGTTCAATTTTTGCCCCATGCAAAATTTTGGCAATTTCCAAATCTGCTAATGGGCTTCTTTCTTGCAGCCGAGCTCCTCAAAACAGGGTGCTGATGAGCGAATTTCCAAATGAGCCTCTCCTGGACACAGCCCATTTCTTACTAAATGTGTAAAGCAGTTAAGCGCGGACTAGGCACAGATTTTTTTTCTAAGTTATTATAGCAGACAAACAAAACGGCATTGTTCTGTTCGTTTTCTGTCTCTAACCAAGTCATTTTTTACCCGTTTGACTCGATTTTAAAATTCGATGAAAACTAAACCATTTTAACAATAAAACTAATGTAAAAATTACAAAATAGTTAGAAATCTAATTTTCTAATGATTTCTAACATTAGTTTTTAACTAAAGTTTACAAGAATCAAACTTCATGATTTTTGTAAAAATTTGGGTATGTGCAAAAAATTGTAGAACTGTCAAGGCAGAAGTTTTTGATGTTTTGATACCAAATGTTAGACAAAAAGTGATTTGTCTTGTGAAATATTAGTCACCCGTAGATTGAATGTAAAAATAAATTAATGACCGAAACACTAACCTTCCGTCGGTGACATTAATTCCGATTGCTCAAATTTATACAAATTCAGCACTTATTTGGATCTTCCAAGTCTTCAATTTTTTTTAATGATGATGTATAATAAGAGTATTTGATTTAGAAATCCAAAAACTAAAGTTCTCTATATATAGATATTTTTTATTAAAATGTCTCAAGGGGTGGTTATCATTCAAAGGTTGAAGAGAGTGACAGAGTTTATACCCCAAAATTAGAAACATGGACCACTACATGAATGGATTTATTTTATTTTATTGAAAAATCAACAAACGTTAATCAGGCTTACTGTCTAGATGATTGGAGAACATTTGGATAATGCACTTCTATCAGTAGAAATGTAGTCTCTTGGCTAGACAATATGTATGTGGGTTGTGAGCTTATTTGGCTTTAAAAAGTTATTGATGGTTTTTGGCATGTCTAGGTGAGAGCTTGTGTTGTATAATGACAGTAATGGTGCCATAAATATTGCTCACATTGTTGTAGGTGGAATCTAGTCTCTTTGTGAAGCAAGAAGTAATGCTGGTAGATCAACTGCGGAAGCATAGTACAAAGCTATGGTGCATGGGATTTATGAGCTTATTTGATTTAGGATATTGTTGCAAGATTCGGGCATGCCAAACACTAGAGTTCTTTAGTTGTAATGACAAGAAGGTTACCACAGATGTTTCTCACAATCCAAAAACAAAAAAATTGGAAAAATTATGTCCCATTGCATGAGTCTTCTCATGTTACAGTCTTTAGGGAGTGCCAAATGTATGTAGCCTTGTCTTTGCATTGCACAATGGGTGTTTCATGTTTGGAACTTCTATTCAAGTTATAATGGAGCATCCCTTACATTGTGCAAAGGTTCACCCTCAAAAGGTGGATATAAGGTTTATTAAAGGAAAAGTTTGAAGCAAAGCAGATTTTTATACCTTTTGTGGTGTCCAAAGATAGGACGTGTTAATTAAGGGATTAATAGTTGTTTGTTCAACTTCCACTCCATTTCATTGTGAGGGACTGCTGCAGATTTTAAGTTCGTTAACTGTTTTTGTTTTGTATTGTCTGTAAGGATATTTAATCTGTGTTTTAAAACACATTATATGAAATAGGTACTTTGTTGTGTGTGGGCTGATACCACAACCCTGTTTTGCTCTCACTCTCTCATTGTTGTTTTCTAATCAACTTAATCTCCAGGTTTCATTTATCTTACTCAACTAGTCAATTGTGCTTATTTATGAAGAGGCCTGACATGTCTTCCCTAGCATCTAATGATTATCCACGAACATTATGATCTTATATATGAATGTAGTAGCATTATTTATATTTGATTAATAAGGAAACATCATGCAAAACCCAAAGAGAGTTGGACCTCAATACTGATGAAAGAGTAAGAATTCTTCTACTTGAATTTCATGTATTGTGGTGGTACGTTTGGTTCAATAGTACATCATTTATTCAATCTCAATGCTGTTACTGATGAAAGAGTAAGCATTCTTCTACTTGAATTTTCTGTATTGTGGTGGTACGTTTGGTTCAATAGTACATCATTTGTTCAATCTCAATGCTGTTAAATTTTTTGTTATTGCTAAGTAGTTTAGAATGAGATTCATGTATGGCTATAAATGGGCTAAGTATTACTCCATGAAATGTGTCCCCTTAGTTGCCGAGCTTTATGTTGTGCTCGAATTTAGCTTATTATGTTGATGAGTCGAGTGCAAGTGAGCTTCTAACTTTGGTGCTGTGAGTTGACTTCTAGTAATTTGGTTTATTATATAACGGAACATATCAGGACAACCCTGGTCAGCCTCGTTTTGTTAACTAAATGGGTCATAAAGCATACATGAATTTGACTTGTTGAGCTTATTGAGTAGCACTTGAATAAGCTCTAATATAGAGATCTAGAGCTGAGCTTTTAGTAGCTTGGATCATAGAACAACCCAATCTTTAGTGTATCGATTGAACAAATATGTGAACTCATTTTTGTACCAGTTGGTGTTAAGTAGACCCTCTTGAAACCATTACAATGCTAAATAAAACCCTACTTAGTTGATTCATGTATGGGGGATGACTGCACATGCATATACTGATGAGGACTACAAGCTTGATTACGTAGCTTTTGAAATAGCTTTTGCAAAAATCTTTGAATTGGTTGTTGCTTGAAAAGTTTCCTAAAACGCCGATCAAGAATTTTTGTAAGTTGCTTTGTGTGTTTTTTTTTTTTTCTTTTTATCAAGTTCTAATCAGAGATTTTCAAAAAAAAAAAAAAATCTATAAATACTTTTGACAAAAGCTACAATTTATAGCTTTCCAAAAGCACTTCGCAAAATAAGAAACAAACCCGTGCTACTTCCTAAAATTGGCACACTAGTAGTGTGAGTCTGTATCGGGGTAGCAATGAAAGGCCAATTTCAATCAAGGAATTTATTTGGACATAGCAGGTTAACATTTGTTTATGTATTTAAGACCTCTTTTGAACAACGTTTAATTCCCTATAGCTTGCTGGGTGAGTGCCTGAAATGGAATCTTCATTTGAAATCAGGATATGGAAGCCTAGAAAATAGTGTTGATGTCTTGTACTTTTCTCCAAAATACCATGCTAGTATTGGTCTCTAGTTGGAAATGGAGAAAATAGTGTTTCTGACTTTGCTTTGAATTTTGAAAACTCTGAAAATGTTCAAGAATTTTCTAATAATCATGAAGAGATGTTTTTCCACTGTTTTCTTTATCTAGCTAATTGACCAAATTTTTTGAGAATATGAATTACTTATGAAAATCTTATATGTGAAAGTTGAATTATTGTTTTTAGTATATGCTAAAGGAATTTTGATTTCATTTCTTAATTAATTTTGTTTGTTAATAAATTTACAGGTTATAGTTATTACATTTTGGTATATTGTTATAAGTCAAACTTAACTTGTTGACACTTAACTACCATAGCTCGGTTCGATCACTTCATGAGTTAAACTGGAAGAAGTTCTAAAATAAGCCTTAAATGTAAAAAAGCTGTTGATGGCCATCTACTTACAAAGGCTTGTTAGGGATCTTTTCTATTTGGCTAATTCTCGCTCAGACATTACTTAAAATTTATTATGCCAAGTATTGTGCTGTTTAACACATAATTTCACTAATGGGCTCATAAAATATGATTGACTCAATTTATTAAGTGTGTGGTGGAGTTCAAAAGAGTTTCAACCAATAATTTCCAGCCAAACTCTAGTAACTTCATTTGTTTAATAGCCTTAATCATATGTTGATTGATTGATACATTGTTAATGTGTATTAATAGAATTTGACTTATAGAAATGGACACATTTCTAATGGGAATAAAAGAAGATAATTGGAAAATATGGCAACGGGAAAGTGGAATAGGAAACAAAAAATGGAAAACATAAAATAAAAAAGAAAATAAATTTCCAACTATATAAGCTCTTAAAAATTAGGGGGTCCTGTGGCATGAAGGCCTCCAATTAAAACATTTGAATTTTTTGTGGAAGTATTACAAACATGCCATTATATAACTTAATAACTCGCTGCAGAATTGATGCTGAAGCTGCCATCCTACAGAAAAAGCTTAATGAGATCAGAGCATCATGGGAGCTCCCAGATGAAGACCTTGGCAAGCCACCAATGGAAACTGCTGCTGAGATAGAGGTTTGATACTTTGTTATATTTTGTCATTTAGTTTTCAATCTGGTGTTATGATATAAAGGTAAAGCTGCTCATGGCTACTATTATCGCATGTGGAAATGAGGCTGCTACTACATGATTGCTATGGTGATACTGAATTGCTAATGTTGCTGTTATGCTCTTTTGCTGAGTTACAATGCTCTTATGCTGTTCTTGGCTGATAGCTATTAGGCAATCCTTGTGATGATAGTTATAACCAATCAGCTAGTTAGTTGCAACCAATCAGCTAGTTAGTGTTTTGGAGGGGAAGGAGTTGTATTGTAACTGAATTGTAGTGTTCCAAGAAGCTCAGATAGTGGCAGCCGCTTAGTATATATACTGAATAATTGTAACAGATTTAATTTGTTGAATGAATGAATGAAAATCTGCTTCTCATCCTTGTTTGTTTTCTTCCCTCAATTCTTTCTTCTTCCCAACTACATTGTCTAAATTCTCTTCTCAACCAAGTCAATCTCCTCTTTTCCTAGATTTCTTTCCCAATTAAGCCACTTCACCCAATTGGTATTAGAGAAGTACTTTCCTAGTGACATCTTTAAACCCAATCTATTGAAACACAAGAAAACAACCAAAAACAAGTGGCAAAGTTATTTATCCATCGGCAAAAGCAGTGGGAGCCATATTAAAACAATAAACAGAGCTACTGCCATCTGCTATTTGTTCATAGCAAGCCAACATCTTGAATTATTGAATTCTTGAGGTTATTGCAGCAACTGAAGCATAAGCTGAATTGAAAATCAGCAACATTCTACTGCAATCTGATAAATCTCATTACTGCGTTAATCAGCATTCCTGCTGCAGCACAATATTCTAGAGATTCTGAAGTTCTTAAAGTTCCTGCTTTAATCTTGATGTTCTTACAAAACACACGTGGTCTTCTTGTTGCAAGTTCTGTATCCTGAAGTTGTGATATTTGAAGACTGTATCTGCAACAATGATCATGCTGATCCATATTCTGTTTGTTATTGAGTTATAAGGAATTCTTGAGTTGTTCTCCCCTTATTCATCAGAATTCTACCATGAGCCAGGGAATTATGTTATAGTGGTTCTTGAGTTAATCTTTCACTGGATGTCTACTTTCGTGTTCTTCACTCTTGAAACAAGATCTGCATTCTTACAGAAGATCAGAAATTTGTAATCTTCTATAGCAAACCCAACAGCCGTATACATTAGAAGCCCTTCATAATTTTGCAATCAGCAAAAATCCAACTCTGCATTTCTGCAGAAAGGTTTGCTATTACTACAGTTACAAATTTCTACATCAGAAATTCTGCTTCTATCAAGAACTATGGATTTGAATCTGTCTCAATTAGTTGGAATTGCTGTGTGATTAAAAATCTTTACAAGCTTCAGATCGAGATTCCAATTGATCTGAATCTGTCTCTGAAGGACTCCAATCTGTCACCAACATCTGCAATTATTTTACAGCCACCAAATTGATCTCTATTCCAGCTGAATTAATATCAGAAATTCAAAATCATCAGCAAACTTGCATCTGGCTCCGGCAGTTCTGTTTCTTGTGTCAGAAATTCCATGGAATCGAGGTTATGAGATACTAAGATTTTGACCGAAATCTGAAGCAATTCTGTTCGTACAAAGAACTGCATTTACTGCTCCATTGGTTTCTGATTTTGCAAACATCAACTGAGTAGGATTTAATTCTGCGCTTCTATCAACTGCTCATTTGAAGAATTGTGATAATTGTTTATGCTTCTTTAATTCTTGTGCTGCAAGTCTATCAACTTCTTCCATACTTAACCAATTTGAAGGCCTTGATAAAATATGAATTTAGCATTGATGCAATGAATGCTAAGTCAATTCTCAATAGGAGGCACATCGATGACAATTGATGTCACATGGAAATTCAATTCTCTGATGAATTTTGTATGAATATACATGACAAGATTAATGACAATGCAATTTTATTAGAAATTTCAGCAAAAGCACATCTCAATGGTGCTCAATTTAGACCAGTCTAGCAACTAGGTGGCTCTAATTCCAACAATTCAGTTGGTGAAGATGATCATTTTTTTTTTTTTTTTGGTAAGTAAGAATTTTGGATTAATGGGAGAAAAAAATTACACGATTAATGTCTTAAGTCCAAGTATTCTACTTAGAGGTAAAACATAAAGTGCTAGGGTATGCCCCGAGCAACTGGTACATCAGAGAATAATTCAAAAACCTCTAGAAGGAACAATCAAAATGACCGAAAATGAACATAATCATTTTACAAAATCAAAAACTAAATGCATCCCAAGTATTGTAGCTGTTGGAAGCAACACGCAACATCGCTCCAAAGCCGGCAAGGAATTAGCTGTAGCTGCATCAGCATGACACCAGCAGCTCAGCTCCATCAGCAAGAGCAAGCACCTAGAAATCAGCCAATCCATCTTGAAGCAGGCCAAGAAACACACCAGCACCAGCAAATGGCACCAGCAGCAAAAGAGGCAGCCAGCCAATCGCAGCACATCAGCCAGTCTGAGCAGCATCCAGCCTTCAGACGGGAGCCAACATCAGCATCCAACCGGCCAGACCACCATCTTTCATGCATCCACATCAACGGACCAACATAGGACCAAAATCAGATTCCATGATCCCAGCAAACAAACCATCGGCAGGGGAGCAGGATGAAACCAGCATCCAACTGCTAACCAGCATCAGTTAACATCAGGAGCATAATCCAAAACATCTACAGCAGTTAGCCAAGTAATCAGCCCACACTCCAATTAAGGACATACGGACAGCACATTCAGCAACTGCAACTGAGCCAAACTGATAGCCGGGCCATAGAGGCAATAACATGGACCAGCACTTATCTCAGCACACGCACACAGCATCAAATCGACAAGCAGCATCTGCACCCGGCAATACATCATTACTGGAAAAATTCCAACAGATCAGCAGCTAATTTCACAGCTACATGTTGATCACCCAGCAACAGAACCATGACCCAACAGCCTCCACTGCCCGAAAACCAGCATTCACAAATCTGGCAGCAGAAAGGTGCACCATTGCTGCCAAAGCAGAATTGTTGCAGAGCCCCATCTCAACAAAAAGGAAAATTAGTCACCATAAGGTACCTCATCCAGCAGCTCATCCCTCAGCCGAGATGTCCCAGACCAGAAGCACATGGGCTCCCCCAACCCATTCAAAAAATGGTACATACAGCCACAGAGCGATCAGAGCTGCAGCAGAGGACCTTCAGCAACCTCAGTTCCTTTGAGATGAGATGGCAGCCTCTGGAAAAAGCTGGTGCAAGGATACATCAGCAACAAACCGGCCGTGTACACCAGACCACGAAGTAGGATCGAATTCACCCAATTGTGCCACACTAGCTTGAAAGGAACTCAATTCCTTCGAGAAGAAACAGCGTCCCACTGAAAGAAAAGAATGGTTGCAAAGCAGCAACAGAAACAGACTGGCAGATTTCACCATACCACAGCAACGGACAAACAAGCCGAAATGCCCAGAAGAGCCACAACATCCAAGTCATCATGTGGTCCATTCCAGGGTCAAGAGAAAGAGAGAACCGGAATGCCCAGTGGACCAAACCGGACCGCGCAAAGGGCCAGCCAGGCCACCCATACTGGGAGCGTGTGAGAGAAGCAGGCGGTTTGCCCAGAGTGGCCACTTATATCACAACAATAGGCGTCCCATTCCGGAAATTTGTGAAGGAGAGACCGGAATGCCCAGTAAATCAAACCGGGAACATCAGCAAGAGAAAGGGATTCACAGCCCCGGCAGACAGAACAGGAAACCCAACATCATCGAAGGCAAAAGACCGAACGAAAACCCATAGCGAATCCAGAGTCTTCATCCCAATCTGAAAACCGAAAGGGAAACATCCCTTTCAGAAGGAAATCACAACCCTTGGCTGCGAGCAAAAGGAAATCCAAAGCACTCGAAGGATCTCTTGCAACAAGGCAGTCCTCAGCCAACTCAACAGACAAGGAGCCAGCAGAAGAACAAACATTGTCAGCGCCAGATTCTTCGAAATGCACAACAGATGATAAAATCGTCAAACAGCACCTCCCGAAGCAAATCAGGAGGGCAGAATGGTTGGTCAATTCCAGCCATTACGCAGAGACGGCTTAATTTGAAATCAGCGACGCGAACA
Organism: Nepenthes mirabilis; assembly: GCA_025585075.1. Lineage (NCBI taxonomy): Eukaryota > Viridiplantae > Streptophyta > Magnoliopsida > Caryophyllales > Nepenthaceae > Nepenthes > Nepenthes mirabilis. The sequence continues at coordinate 28,093 of JAODPA010044369.1, read as the reverse complement.
AATTCGAAGACTAAATTTGAAATCGAAATTAGGAAACGAAGAGAGAGGCGGGAGCAACTCTGTCTAGGCGGCTGCTAACGTAGAAGGACGCAGAAAGATTTGGAATCAAATCTTTCAAATTTGAGGTGAGAGCAAAAGGAAAGAAGGAGACAGAGGGGCGGCCGGGCGAGGCAACCAGGGGACCGGCCGTGGCCGGCGCCGGTGCCGCCCGGCCAGATGAGGAACTCCGCAGAAGACGCGAACAGAAATTTCAAAACGAAATTTGAAATTGAAGAGAGAAGCGAGAGCTTCTCTCTCTACACGCCCTTAAACAAAGAGAGAATCTGTTGTAGATGAGGATTAATACTTCAATGTTCCAAGAGAGAATCTGTTGACGCCAAATTCAGATGAGGAATCTGATCTTGATCACAATGATCTTGTAGATGAAATTCTATTGTTCCATGTGCTTATGCTTTTGCAGCATTAGACTCCAATTCAGGTGCTGATGTGATGAAAAACAAATGATATTTGACTGATTCACAGGAAAATGATGTGTCTTCAGCTGATAAACATGAAGGATGGACACCATATGAATCTAATGTGTTTGTATTTGATGAGGACAATCTGAATTCAGGGTGTGAACTAATGAAACGGCAGTCCCATGGCCTTCCTAATGTTTTTGAACTTGAAATCCATATGAGCAAATTGAATTAGAAATTGGTATTGATGATGATATCCTTTTAGCCGAAGTAAGATGTTTTGTAACTATTGAAGATAAGATGACAGAAGGGAATGAACTCAAATTTGTTGCTTCCTCTCTTGAGTTTCAACAGCTGCAGGTCAGGCATTATGAAGGTGCTGAAATTCCCTCTACTGAAAAACAGAATCTGATCTCTGGATCACAAATTCTCATCTTTGACAGCCTTGCTGAATTCAGTTTAGATTCAACCATGGAATATGATTTGCATAATTCTATGTCACTGTTTGCATCTGATGGTATGACTGATTTGCTCCCAGAATCCAGTTTCTTTTTTCTTGGCAGCCTGATTTATTCATTTATGCCAAGTTATACATGGAAGTTGCATAATGAGCAGTGGATACTTATGAGTTGTTCCTTTTGCCATCTATGCAAAATCATGGGTAGGTCTTCATCAATAAGTCACTCACACGTGTGAAACAATTATTCTTCCTGTATTAGCACAGCTATTCTTGTGTTACTCGCCAGGGTGTTGTTGGGAGGAGCTATTGAAATTCATGAAATCAGTAGTGCAGTATTCGTAGTTATGTTTCCTTGAGTTCAATAAAGGCTTGCAGTATAAATTATCATTATGATTGGTTATTTGAAATTCTGCACAAGGGATATTGCTACTGCACTGAGTTGATGGCATCAGTTCTCGCTTTTCCAGGGGCAGTTCTAGTTGATGGCTTCTTGGGCACGTTGCTGTTTTATAGGATAATTATCTACATCTACAAGATCTTTCCTGCCGCTCCAAGTTATGGATTACATGTTTTTAAACTGAAGTATAATCATCTCTTTAGAAATCTTTGTTTTGCTGCTAGAAGTTCATGTGAGCAATTTACCAATGATCCTCAGTTTTCTTGAATGCTTCTGTCCTGATTTTTAATTTTCGGTTATGGCAATTGGTGATTGGAAAAGTTGGTTTTTATCTGTGCCATCCTTGAGAACAAAAAGATTTTAATGGGGTGAGTATTGTTGTTATATAAATGTACAACTGCTCTTAGATGGCTACTGCATCACATAGGGAAGTGAGGCTGCTACTACAAGGTTGCTACGGTGATACTGAATTGCTAATGCTGCTGTTATGCTCTTATTTTGAGTTACAATGCTCTAATGCTGTTCTTGGCTGATGGCTATTAAGCAATCCTTGTGATGATAGTTGCAACCAATCAGCTAGTTAGTGTTTTGGACGGAAAGGGGATGCATTGTAACTGAATTGTAGTGTTCTAGATGCTCAGATTGTGGCAGCCGCTTAGTTTATATACTAAGTAATTGTAACAGATTTAATATGTTGAATGAATGAATCAAAATCTGCTTCTCATCCTTGTTTATTTCCGTCCCTCGTTTCTTTCTTCTTCTTCTCAACTATATTGTCTAAATTCTCTTCTCAACCAAGTCAATCTCCTCTTTCCCTGATCTAATCTTCAAATGTCTTTCCCAATTAAGCCACTTCATCATATCTGGCTTGGTCTGTCATCATATGATCTTGTGATTTTGAACATTCATGAGGTCCCCTTTTGATTTCATTTATTGAATTGCATCATGAGAAAAATATGTAGAAATTTTTTGGTTGACAATTATACTTGTCATGACATAATCCTTATAGTTATCTTTAGAAATCATGGGATTTTTTATCTCCTACCATGGATGAAAATATTGGTAGCAGTTTGGCCGTATTAGTATCAGCTATGTCAAGCAAAGTATATTGATATTGGATACATCTAATACATTATTTTTTTTCTTTTTGCGAATTGGAGCTCAGCAAGGAAATAGTGGTAGATATATTGTGATATGTTGTTGATCCAAGGAGATATTGCGATTTTTTTGCTATATTAGTGGCCCATATTAATATATATCGACGAATATTTCATTCCATATTTCCTACTGTTTTGCTCATTTCTGTTAGGGTTGCTTCTTTTATCATTTCAATTCATTTGCAGTATTACTTTCTTGCCCAACAATTTTTAAAGTAGTGCCAACTAAATGATAGGTTTATGTTGTTTCTTTTTTATCCTCCAATTGAACAAATGATATCTTCAAAATTAACATGAAGGGGGAATCATCAGTACCCAAATTACTGCTGTAAATTAAATGGCAAAAAAAAATCACATGTATCTATGGTGTAAAGCCTCGAAGACTTCTTTAATCTGATGGAAAAAAGATTTAATTTTTTGAATGATGAATCAAGAAAATTGTATTTTCTATTTAAAAATTATTATAAAGTGATGTTATTGGTCAATTATATTGTCATATCTATTAATAAATTATGTATTGTAGTTATCAAACCCAATGTATTGTGTCTTCATTTTTATAAAATAACGTGTCAGCTTGTTGCCGTGTTGTCATATCGGTTGCCATGCTTGATTACAAATATTAGTACAAACTGCAAACACAAAAACCTTTTAAACTGTATTTGTTTTGAAGGAAGTGGAGTGAATAGGGATGAAATGAAGTGAAATGTATTAATTTCCATTTTTTGGGTATTACAAGTGAGGGAAGAAATGGAAAAAAAAAAAAAAAATCTCTTCATAACGTGTTGATATGGAAGTGCAGTTTGAGATTTTGTATCTATTTATTTGCCATTAATGAAAGATTGATGAAGATGACTACTAAGAGCAAACTAGTAGAAATATTACTGCTGGACATTCATGTATCTGAACAAAGCAAAAAATATATTTTCACCTATTTTCATTTACCCCCTTTTCACTTTCTTTCTTTCTGCTCCAACTACTGTGCAACTTATTTTATCAAACAATGCTGAATTGGGGGTCCTGCTCATAGAGTAAAAAGACCCAAATCCTTCTTATTTTCCAAATATCCTCTCATGCATGTGCATCCCTTATCAGCACTGTCTACCTAGTAACACCCTGATCACATGCTGGTGAGCCCCTTGCTGCCACCTCTTCTTTCACAGCAGTCGAGATCATGATAAGCACAACTACCCACTTCAACTATGCACTACTTGTTGGTGCATCAGAGCCCTTTAAGGCACCACAACGCACTGCCATGAGGAGCCCTCCACTGAAGAAATCTTGAGTTGTAATGGAGTTATCACAGCCAAGAAGTAATGAACCCTGGCAAAAGCAGCACAATGCAGCAACCTCCAACACTGACACTTAAAGGAATGAATGGCAAAAAATTCTGGGGACCTCCTATTTCAGCAAATCTTCCTCTAGTATTTCTCTCTGATCCTGCTGTATGGATTGACCTACTGAAGGACTTTGAATGCTCACTTGAACATGAAAAATACTTGAGAACATTGAGGTTCCATTCTGCAGCTTCAAGAACACCCCTCAACAGCGGTTGTGCTGCCAATATGAATTTTTCTCATCTCTAAACCTTGATTGATGCCTTCATTTTACCACACATTTCCTTGTTTGCATAGTTGCCTTGTCCATTCCTTATCATTAGAAAGGGATATATGGGTTTGAATTCCCTTTCTCATTGGCTAATTATTGCTGGTACGAATCTAAACAGTAAAAAGGAGAGAAGTATACTGTGTAATCTAAAGATCATTTTTGGGTGATTGCATGTGGATCTGGTATATTCTAGTGAGGTTTCATCTGATTGTTGGATAAAATAGATGGTACTTGAAATATCCTCCATTGTTGTCAACTGTTTGAAATCCTTTTCGCTGTCAATTTACCGTGCTACTACTATCATCCTTTATTATCTTGCCTATAGAATGAATATTTCATCTCTCCCCAAGGGCTTTTATGGGGAAGTGGGAAAAGTGGATTAACTGAGTAAGTCAGATAAACCTTATAGCAAACATGCTAAGGATGCCTTCAATTTGGTTACGAAACTCTCATAGAAGTGAATGAGGTAATGACGTCTTAGTCTCGGTTAGAAATCCCGTAGAGAATAAATCCTTGTAATGTGAAAAATCTGGTTAAAATTTAAAAACTGTTTTGATTTCAAGTAATGAAAAAGAATCCTTGAACGAAACAGTGAGGAAGTTGCTTTCAGATTGGAAAACAAAATCCACAGAACTGAGTGAGGTGACACTGGATTGATTATATATATGAAGTCCAATGCACAATAAATTTTTGGAATGCGAAACATCATAAAACCACTTTGAAAATGAAAGTGGCTTCCATATTTAAATAAAACTGTTGAAGGAAAGGCTTCTGAAATTATGTTATGTATGGTTGATTGGGAAAGCGTAGTTTCTGAAAATATCAAGCCTTTTGATATTGCTATTTTGTAATTATCACAGCTAAATATTCTTTCTAGGTCCTCAAGGAAGCACTAGCACACATTCGAATTTGTTATAGACTGGAAGGGATCTTGCTGAAGAAAATGTTGCTACACTATGGAGACACCCCAGAAGTTCATGCACAAAAGGTATGTACTTCCGTTGGTTTAGTGATGTTCAAGAGTTTTCAATCTTCATGTGTGAATTATACTGTTGCACCCGCAGCCCATTTGCAGGTACCAGTGGAGCTGTAAATGACTGACCATTGTATCTTAATATCAAGTCATTATGATGCTAGTATGAATAGATGGTCTATTCTATATGGCCATAGAAAAAGTCTTTTTCAAGCCTTTGTCATGCCTAACAAAATTTGGCACAACTTAGAGATCTGTCTGGGACATATGGTGTCATCAGTTTGCAATAGCTTTTGAGGATTTAAAAAATAAAGTCAGTAAGTTCTAGATATCATGGAATCTTTTGGCGAAATCATAAACACATTGCATCAGAATGGACTTAAATGATCACTCGGAGTTCACTTGCTCTGCTGCATGTTTACAAAGGCAAACACATGCAACAAGAAAGTCAACATTTTTGAATGTGATACACTCACAGGTTAGACTTGCAAACAAAAGCCTGCACTCCCAGGTGGGGCTCAATGTTTTATCTCATAATTCTAGCTACCTCTTTTTTGATCTATCAAAGACTTCTTGCTGTTGGCTGGATGAGGTACAGATTTAAACCCTGCAGTCAAATCATCTACATTTTCAATCCTGTTTAGTTTTGCGTCCAATCTCCAATGCTTTCTAAAGCTAAGCCTTCTGAGTTATGTTGCTCTATCAGGGACTGAATTTATAGTATGATGTTTTGTCCCAGAGTTGGAGGAACTTCTTCAGATGCTGCATGCCATGACTTTGGAGATTGTGACTTATGGAACAGATATGAATCATTATCAAACAATTTCCAATAACAGAGTACTTTGAGTTGACTACACCTGTGGTGATGTTTGACCTGATCATAGAGGAAGCTTTTCTCCCAATTTCACATGAGGTGGCCTCTGCTGGGGTGTTGAATAAGTTAGCAGCTTTTGGGAAATTTGTGTCATTGGGTTATGCGATGAGAAAGCAATGCATTTATTTTTGGAAATTGAGAAATCGAGTTACTGGTCGGTGAATTCATTTCAGCTAAGAGAGGACTATGAACTGGTTAGGAGACAGCAGTATGAACTGAAGAGGCTTCAGTTTGAAGAAAACTCTGGAAATGGATAGATATTGATAGGGGTGGGGTGCTAAAGCAGATTCTGTTTATTCCTTAGTTATCGATCTGAAGGTGCTATTTTGCAATGTGATCGGTTGAAATGATAAAGAAGCCTGAAAATCAGATGCTCATTTTAAAATTGGAAGACGGCCATGGTGTGTTTGCAAGAAATGTAGATTGCCAATTTTCCTTTGAGGTGATTGAATTTCTCTGGTGTATTAAGTTTGACTAGATTGCTTGTGTATGCATGCGAAAACATGATATAATATAGGGTTAAATGAATTTGAGTTCACATATTTATCCAATGAATTTTGTAAAAGTCTGAAGGTGCTTCAGGTAGTATATTTGTGTTATGGGATAAGTGCATCATACTGAAAATGACAGGTTGATAGGGAATTGGTTTGTTTCAGTAGTCTTTCAATTGGAGAGCTGTGATTCTTTTTTTTTTTTTTTTTTTTGCCTGAGGAGCTTATGCTCCTTGCAATATTTCTGTCAGGCACAATCTTTGGTTCAAATTTGGGCGTGGGATTGCTTGTAGCAAGTAACTTTAATGAAGTCCTATTTACTGTTGAAAGATGTAGTGGAAACAATGTGTCGAGTTCTGTGATGGACTATTAGCTGCAAAGTATAAAGGCGCTGCTGTTTGGGATGGGTGTATTGAAAAGTTTGAGAGGAGATTGACTGCTTAGAAAACAGTTCTTTTTCAAAATGTGCTGGATTGACTCTTGTTTAAAGCTCATGTGCTAGTGTACCCACCTTATTTTTCTTCTATCCCCATTGCCTGGATATGTGGATTTTAGAAGAAGTTTGTCAAGCAATTTCTGTTGGAGGCTGTGGGGCTGGTACTTGTTCAATTTCATCATGAGATGGGATATCTTGACTTTACCAAATCAGAAGGATGGCTTAGGAATGGACTTCTTCCGGCTTGACAAGCTTGATAAGGAAAATGCTTGTGGCAATTTTAGTGGAGAAGAAAGCTTATTGGATGGGAGCTGTTGCGGCTATTTACAACATTCTAATTCTGGTTGGTTCTCTATATTGACTAATAGGAGTTATGGGTTATGTTTGTGGAAGGCTGGAAGCACATTTAGAAAGTCTGGGTATTCTTCCAACAATTCATGTGTTTTGAAATTGGGAATGGTGTTTCTGACAATTTTTTGCAATATGCTGGGTGATGGAGCAGCTGTTACAGTCAATCTTACTTTTCTTTTTACGCTTGCTGCCGGATCCTGAGGTTCCTGTTCAATCGTATCTGGTCTGGGTTGATTGCATTTTAGTATTGTTCATCGACCTAGAAAAACTTGGGGTGAGGCACTAAAAAAGGATTTATTATTGCTTCTTTTAAGATATGCTACCCTAAATTGTGCTAATTGGCAAAAGAGGATTGATAACTAATCGCACATACTAAGGCTTTGTTTTCATCATTGTCATCGACTTGCCATTGTTTGGAACTATATGACACTAATTTTGCTTTAATTTTGATGAAGATCAACCGAATTAGGCCTCAACGGTGCAGGGTGAAAAACCAAAAGCTCAAGATATTGATATTAGATGAAATGCAGTTTTCTCGTAGTTATGTTAACCTCACTGGATTGATGGAATATTCCATAAAAATTATCACCCAAATTGTATGAAGATACTAAGAGAATATACAACTATGTTACTTATCCATGTGCCAAAATATAAATATCTTTAAATTTCTTCTTTCAACCAAGGTACTCCTGATTCATTTCCTCTGTTTTAGTTTCTGGGCTGGTAGGCTGTATGGGCTCGACATTGGTATTAGAACCTTCACCATTAAATGGATGGGCCATGACACCGTCTATTGTGCAACTTCTACATTGCATGATGAATGTATTAGGCCAAACTACACCATATATGATTTGCATCCCAAATGATGTCTTACATTGAGAGAAGTTTAGGAGGAAACATATAGGTTTTTAATTGACCAAGTATCTAAAAAGTTGACAATGTTGTAAGGATCATGTCCTTGTGTGTTGAGGTGTTATTGTGAAACTTAACCACTGATTATGAGCATTTTAAGACCTTCCCCTTCCACTTCCCTCCCCCTCCCCTGTATTAAAGCATGTGGTTTGCGATGGCATATAATGCTTTGTGGAAGTGGATATGTTTCTGATTTCTGACAGTTCTTTAAGTAGTTTCTTTTTTGGGCTCATCTTCTAGCTACAGAACTTCTGGGTGACTGGGAAAAAAACTTCTGTACTTCTTTGTGAGTAGGCTTTTATGGAATTGCCTTTTAGCTGGCTGGCTTTTTCGAAAAATCTTATCAAATAACAGGAAAGGAAATATCATAGAAGACTTTCTGTTTTTTTATCTATTATAGGGAATGACCTAGCACACATTTGAGTGGCCCTGGTGCAGTGGCCAGAACCAAGGCTTAGTTTGATTTTGCCTGGGTTACTTTGGTTTGCTGATAAAAAGGCCTTCATGATATTTCCTTTAATCTGGAAAGATTTGTGAAGTGCTATTTTTTTTATAGTATCTAATACTGTTATACCTGTTGATGGACAGGTAGATAAGCTGAAAGTCCTATCTGCATCTCTTTCTAACTCTTTTGCAAAAGCCGAAAAGCGCATATACGACGCCAGGTATGAAAATTTTATAAGTATTTGATACTAATGCCAGTAAATAAATAGCATGCTGTTTTCTCTTTATATTTTCATTATAAAGAAATAAGATATAAACTTGTCTCAAATAAGGGAAAGAAAGAAACATCTAATTTTTTTTGTTCCCTGTGGTAAATTGGTTCATGACTTGGTGGTGGAGCAGCGGCTAATTTTTTATCAGTAGTAAATTTTTTTTTTTGTATCACCATCATCCACGTGGAGCAGCATCAGGCATTAGATGAGAAAGTGGTGGATGTTGGTTTTGTTGAGAAGTAACATCCTCACCGTCTAGACAGTGAAGCACCAGCCATCAGATGAAAGAAGTGGTGGATTATAAGTTGTTGTGCCAGTTTAGCCGAAGTAGTGCCATGCACGTGACTTCTAGCCTAAGCCATAGGCCACATGACAAGCACCTGACAAGTGATGAGAACTCTAGCAAGTTGTTAGTCATTATAACCATTTCAGTTATACAGTATCTATTTAGTTAAAAACCATCTTAATATAATAATTAGGAAATTTTGCTTGAAGCAATATAAATAACAGTATGTAATAGAATCAAATCAGACAATAGTGATTTAATTTAGAGATCTGTCCTTTCTTGAATTAGAAAATCCATCCTATTTTCACTGTTTTTTCTAAATTTTTTCCATCATTCTCTCTAGCCATTCTCTTCGATCTTCTTGTGAGGAAATCAACATGAAAGGACTGAACTGAGTTCTTACAACCTCACGTAGGAATATTCACCAGAATCCATTTTATTCTCTATCACCACATAGGAAGATCCATTCATAATATGCCTAACAGTCATAGGTGTATACAGATTATTCTGTATTTGTTGCTTTTATATCCTATTATGCTAAAGATCCTATCTCATGTTTGAGGAGAATCAAGATGCATGTCATTAACCAAAATTACATTTTATTAAGGAAGCATTTGCATGTATATGGAGAATCAAGATTCATGTCATTCCCTGGTCCTAGGTTTCTAACATATTTTAATGCTACCTTCAGTGGAACATCTTGATGATTTCTCAGTCTTTTTTTTTGTTGCTATATTTTTACATCATCCTCAAAATTTGTGAACGTGTTTATAGTTTTTAGTGACTGGTCAACTGTCAGCGTGCTTTGAGAATCTTTTTTCTCCAACCTTATTATCAAGTGGATATCATAGGAGAGTTACCTTTTATTTGTTGCTTAGTGTTATTTGACCAACAAAACATATTTCCAGTTTTCTAAATAGAAAGTTTCTGCTGATTGCAAAGATCGTACTATTTACATTTGTAATCCATCACGTCTCTGCCTCCTTTGTAGTGTATAGAAGATGAATTTTGTGGTTTCTGTACTCTCTACATGGTGAATCTTCTAATAGGTTCCAAATGTTTATACATTTTAAGCTACTATAGGCTTCTATTCTCTCAGAGTCATCTCATTAGATCCTAACCCAAAAAATCCCATCCGTCATGAAATCCTAAAAGAGGAGCAATTTGATTTTATCTTGTCCACTGAAACTAATAATTTGACTTGAGATTTTCTACCTTAACTGCATATTCTCGGCATTCAAATTCAATGCATCTATCATAGCAGCTACTTCTCTATTTTCGAATTCTATCTTTTTCTCTAGGGGTTCTTAGTGAGGGGAAGGAAAGAACCTTGCTTCTATTGCTACGACTATTCAAAGCATCTTGCAGGAAAGGAATAGGACCTAGGGCTTGAAGGCTTCGCTCTTCTTTCCTGGAAACTTGTTGGGATACGAAGCATGGGGGAGGTGTCAAGCTTGATGATATATATATATGGAGATGAAGTTGAGAATTTGTAATGTTTGGATTTCATCGTGGTAGTTTGATGCATTTTTTGTTTACTTTAATTATTGATAAGCTTGCAAGACATATTCAAGATTGGTTGCATTGATTTTTTGAGGAATATTGTTTTAACAGGAAAATTGGAATCGAATTTAGAATTATGGTGAGGGACTTAAGAATCTACATGGGACAAGATAAGTAGGAATAAAACAAAGTGCATGAAATACAATTTTAAGTAATTCTAGATCGAACGATGGACAAACCAAGATCAATGATCAAGAAGTTCCTAAAAGCAATACCATTTGAAACCTTGGACCCATAATGTAATGGCCAGATCCTAGAATATAGAAAATCCCCGATGTCGAGTTAAAATTACCTAGGAAAAACGAGTTAAGGCTAATTCGGTCAACAAGTGTTGGCCGGAAGGCGTGAAGAGTAGTAATCCGGTTAACAAGTGTTGACCGGAAGGCGTGAAGGAGTAATCCGGTCAACGAGTGTTGACTGGAAGGCGTGATCCGATCAACGTAAAATGTTGACCGGAAAACGTGAATGGAAGGAAGGACGGGAAAGAGGAATGTAATCCGGCCAACGCCAGTTAGTTGACCGGAATGTATTTAAATGAGAAACATCCCTCCTAAATAACCTAGAAATTTAATGAGAAAACTCTTCGGGAGTGTAAAACCATAAATAATATACTCTGAAACATCCCTCTAAATAATCTTGAAATTTAATGAGGAAACTCTTCGGGAATGTAAAGCCATAAATAACATACTCCGAAACACTCCCTAGTGTGGCCAAACCCAAACGACGGCCGTCAGACCCAAGGCCTATAAATAAGAACTAGAGGATATAAGAAAGAGGCATGCAATATAGTTTTCTTGTAAAGGGAGGACAAAAGTTCAAGGAGAAGTAAAAGAAAACCAGGCGAGAGTACTCACCCTTATTTTAAGTTCATGATTATGCATGTTTGCAACGCAAGTATATCTGATTTCTGATGTACTTATGTTTCAGTATATATGATGTTGTTCTGTTCATATGATTTAAGGAAGAATCATTCTTAATCGCATGTTTATAAAGAAGTCCTGTTATTCATGGTGTTCGATTTTTATTCTGCTTAAAGTATGATTATTTGTTGATCTATATGAATTGTCCTGTTATTCATGATGCTCGATTTTTATTCTGCTTAAAGTATGATTATTTGTCGATCTATATGAACTTCGATAATTGCATGTTTAAAGAAAAGACTTCCGACCCTTCGGCTTTGAAGAAAAAGAACTCTGGCTTTCAGTAAGCAGAACTCCGGCTTTCAGTAAGAAGAATTTCGGCTTTCAGTAAAGAGAACTCCGGCTTTTAGTAAGAAGAATTCCGGCTTTCAGTAAAAAGAACTCCGACTTTCAGCAAAAAGAACTCCGACTTTCAGTAAAAAGAACTCCGGCTTTTGAACTCCGACTTTTTAAGAAAAGAACTCCTTTTGAAAAAGAATTCTGACTTTTAAACTCCGGCTTTTGAGAAAAGAACTCCGCCTTTTGAGAAAATAACTCCACCTTCTTGAGAAAAGAACTTCGTCCTTTTTATAAGAACAAGGAAAATGTATGTAATCCGGACAGCAAGTGGAACTCTATGACTTTCAACTTTAGAACTATGACGGATGGTCATTAAAAGACATGAACTAAGAATCGAGTTTCCATTAAACTTACTGTTAAAGATGGATGAAGGATATTGGAATAATACTCGAGGACTGCCTCCTCGGTCACGGGGGGAGACTTTTGGTGGCATAAGACTTTTGGTGGCATAAGACTTTTGGACTACGGCCCCGTATGCCGGGTTAAAGGCATTACCTCCCGCCTCGGGGAGTATAATGAGAGGATACGATCTTAGGTTGTAGGGTTACACACAACCCTTCCTCAATGTTATTCGCTCCCGTCCGGTCCTTAAAGATGATAAGGATTTCGTATGGTTTTTATGACTTTTCTAAAGACAAGATAATAAGAATAAGAATAAGGAAACTCTGAACTAAAGAAGAAATTATATGGTGATTTCATATGTTAAAATTATGATATAAATCCTTACTTTGATCTGATTATATGTATGTTTATATTTTCTGCATGTGAATATTTTGTTGGGCTTTGTAGCTCACTCTTGCCACTTTTCAGATGATGAGAGGCTTATGGAGGGAAGTCGAGTAGAACCATATGATGTAGCTAGATGGTATAGCTAGCCGGAGCTGATAAATGAAGAACTTGTTTTATTCCTTTTGATGTTTGAGAAGACTTGTAGAACAGTTCCGCTGTATATGAATCTATGGATGTTAGCATGTTTCCGTGATTACTTATTGGATAAATAAAATTGATAATTCTAGTAAGTATCTCAGGTCGTATCAAGTCATTCAGGTCCGTCTAACCTTAGGGTTGGCCGGCCTTGTATGAAATTAAAACCGGAATGCCAGCTCATGTAGTGCGGCCTCATGCAATCCTGCGTATAAAAGAAAAGTTTATTCATATGAAAGAAAAGAAAAATTTTTATGTCTACCTAATTATTATCTATTTATTTACTTTGGCAATTGACAAGGATTTAGGTTTGACGGCGGTTTTATACGGTCAACACTTGTTGACCGGATTACTATCCTTAACTCATTTTTCCTAGGTAATTTTAACTCGACATCGGGGATTTTCTATATTCTAGGATCTGGCCATTACACATAAACCAATGAAATGGAGATCGAAGATGTGCCACAAGTGGTTTAGGCTGTTTGGTTAAAATGGATAAATGCATTACGAGTGTAATGTGGTTGTTTTGATTCCTCTAAAGCTAAAAGGATAATTGATTTTAAAGAATTAGTTGCAAGGGGGAATTCCTCAAAGTTGGGGGCGGGGGGAAGAAAGATGACTTGAAGGAAAGTGAACTACGGGAAAGGCTGGTATATTTTTTTTGGTTGTTTATCCCCTTTAGTTTTCACTGTTCAAGTTTCCGTTTGGCTTGCTTGTTTTTGGAGTCTAGGTGATACCACCTTTGTTTCATGTGGAATCTAGAGATTATTCTTAGCAATCCAAAATAAATTATCAGGCTTCTATGAGATGATATATTGTATAGATTGGAATGTTAAGCAAGTGAAAAATAACACGTTGGGTCTATATTTAATTTTAGCAAATTTCATGACATTGAGTAGTATTTTAAGTATATTATTTTATATCTTGTCTCTAGGTGTGAGTTTAAGGTTTAGATTTGGTTAATATAGAAAGATTACTTTTCGCACGAGCAATGGCTCAAGCAAAGCTGGTAAGTGTGTTTGTGTGATCTTTGCACAACTGATGGTCAAGTTAGATTGTAAATCAGCTCATCATATCTTTGTGGGTTGCTCAATACGTGACTACAAGCTTTTGGGATTATGCACCGAGTCAACAATTAGTTCGCGAGATGGGTGCTTAAGCTAATCGTGTCCAAAGACCAACTACATGTCCTTGAGATTATGGCTGATGTTATTGGAGTTTGAGAATACTATTGTAACCCATTCGCGTGTTATAAGCTAAAGCAAAAGGCTAGTACCTTGTTTGCATAACGTTTGCGCAACTTCAGTTCAAGCAAAAATTCATTTTCTGCCCACTAAATGCTCCAATCAACTGCTTTGACCAGAAGTTTATTTTGATAACTCCTAAACATCTTAAAAATTAAGAGAATCTTTATTGTAGAGAGATAGAGAGTGAGAATGGAATTCAAGGAAGCTTTTTTCTCTGAGCATCTAAGAGAAAAATTGAGAGAGTAATTCTTTTATAGAGAGATTTATTTTCTTTTAAGCTAAACGCTTTGTGGTTCGCATGTAGATTTGAGATGTGCATTGGCTAGAGGAGTTTGATCAATCAGAGATCCACTTATAAAAATCAAAGGAAATCTAGGTAGTTGTGGATCTACATATCTAAGAAAGGTCTTAAATGGTCACATATCTAGGGTTAGATGGCTAGATGGTCTAATGCATTTTTTTATTGATCTATAAGTTGATTCTTCTTATATTGTAAAATTTTGATAAGTGACTTATAGCTCGGAGAATTTTTTCTTTGTGAATAAGTTGTTTAAGATTTTTCCATTTGTCACCACAATATTGTGTTTTCGCTATTTTCGTCTTTTATTTGTCGTATAAACATGAGAATAGTAATGATTTAAATTTCACAGATAAGTAATTTATTTTATATATATCGAAGTTACAAAATATTAATTTGTATTTTTTACGAAGAAATATCAATTCACTCCCTCCAAATATTTGTGGGTCTAAATGCCATTTTCTCATAACATATTGAAAGAAGTGAATGTAACATAAATGATGTCAATATGGATGAGTGGTGTAGCCTAAAATGTAAAATAACAAATTACCATATTTGTAATAAATTAGAAGTTGGACTTGAGAAATTAAATATGAGGGAATGCTGTTTAAAATGGTTAGAATACCAAAATCTTAGGCTAGATGATGCATTCTTAAAAAAATGCGATTTGTGTGTGATTGGAAATAATAATGGAAGAGGTTGGACTAGAAAGCATGAAATGAGTAAGCAAAGAAGGATTTAAAGTTGCTTCTACCTTCAAAGTCATTGCCTTAAACCCAATGGAATGGTAGAAGAGTATTCATGCAGCTGACTTCTAGTGGTGGAAATTAAGACACAGTTGTTGCAGTTATTGTTGTACCACAATTTTCATGGACAAGGATTTATAGAGCATTTCTTGAAGTGGCAAATGAAGCTACTCCTGAAAACTGGAGTTGTATATTATGTTTTGGTTCAAGAGAAGAAATTCTTCTAGATGATTAGGGTATGGGTAAGACCATAGGATGAGGAAACTAAGCGACAAAACCTCATAGTGGCTGTGTATATCTCAATGTGTGAAACACCCAAATGCTTCAATAACCGAGATGTATCACTCATAAAACCATCTTGTTTCCTAGATGAAAAAATTCAATCTAAGTCTTTGACAGGATTTGGCTAAATAAATTCTTTGCCTCCATTTTATTTTATTTTTCGTAGGTTATGTCCTCTATATGTGCAAGATCATGCATGATGGCTTTCTTGAAGTTCTTCTTTGGCTTCTTTGGCCTCTTTTGTATCGAACCCATTCCTAGCTCTCATATTTGCAAAGAGGCTAATTAGGTGATCTTTACTTTATATGACCAAATATCTCAAACATGTCTCATTGAGTTTTCTTTCTTTGATGGATTTGATCCCAACTTTTTCCTGTATTTCGTCATTACTAAGTCTGGTTTTTTTATATCTAGCTCAACGTCTTCATCTCTATTTTTGCCATTTTTGCACATGATATTTAACCATCCAATACTCCATTGAGTCCATTCCATAAGACATGGCTGTCCTAATAGCCACTTTATAATATTTTCTTTTTAGATTTGAATCGTATTCTTTTAACATGTACGTTCTATATGTTCAATCTTTCTACTAATTCTAAAATCTTTGTCCTTAACAACTTCCGACTTAATGTTCCTTGTATCCTGGATGAAATCTGAGTAAATATATTTCCAGTCTGTGGTCTTGATGAGCGATGGTGATGTCTTTGTGAGTGAATTGAGCTAGATGTAATCACAATTGTTATGGGAAAGCAGAGGATAAAGCAGATTGTATCAGCATTGAAATTGGTCTGTTTATGGTCTCTACGGAAGCTGTTTTTGGATTATTATAAACTAGATTCTTTTGGCATAAGATGTTTAGCTTCTCTTTGGTTCTAGTGGTGGTTTGTATATTTTTCAGTCTCTTGAAATTTTCTGGTCTCTAGATGAATAGTATCCTTCTTGAATTCAACAGGTTCCAGAGGGAGGAGGCCTTGAAATTTCGTGTGACAAAGGAAAGTGAAATCAGTGAGATAGAAAAGGTATTTTATCTTATGGAAAGGATCATTATTATTATATGGAGTACTACAGTATTCCGATGGTTAGTCTATTTTTCCCTTCCCATGTCTTACTTTTGTCAATTTTGTGTTTCGTTTGAATGTGGAGTTTCTTCTCATTTAAATAATCAAACAGTTATCCTTAATTACATTCTACATTCAAGCTGTAATTTGTACAATTAATGATAATATCTCCTAAATTAGGAAATAATTATGTAGTTACATATATGATGATATTCACCATCCATGCCATATCTTGGAATTTTTTTTTTCCCGATAATAGCAACTGTATTAAGCCACATTCTTGGCTTTATTCAAGATAACATCCCACCTTAAATTGACGTTAGCAATTTAGAACCATCAATTTGTTAATTATAAATTGATGATAGAGATGAGCTATAGCTTTGGTAAAGATATCAGTGATTTGGTGCTTGATGGAAGTGTAAGGAAGTATAATCACATTTTGAATAAGTGCTTTTCAGATATAATGACAATCCACTTCAATGTGCTTGGTACGCTTATAAAATATCGGATTTGTAACAGTTTGAATTCATTCATATTGTTACCAGGAAGTGAAGTACGAAGGAGCTGAGGTACCCCAATTTGACCTAATAATCCACAAAGCCGTGCAGTTTTGGAATAGGCAGATGACATGGCCCGATATTCATACTTAGTGGAAGACTTCGAGACTCAACCTTCCTTCTTAATCTTCTAAGCAATAAGAGTATCAGCAAGAAATATACATCATCTGCCAATAGAATAGCGAGTATCCACATGCCTAGCCCATTCTTCATTACTAAGGCTTGTGGTCTACGACCATATGTACCTTTTAGATAGTGAATTAGGAGTCGGACAAACAGCCATATGAGGTTAGCAAGGATCTTGTATAAATTGACTAATCTATTGAATAGCAAAAGAGATATCAGGATGCATAGTAATCAAATAATTTAAACTCCCTACCAATTGTTATAGATCGATGATTCAGATAAGGGATCGACATCCCCTTTACATAGCCTCAACGAAATTGTTGTCATAAAGGCTGGCTAAGGGAAGAAGCTTCTTATTATACTAAAGTTGATGCAATAATATGCTGATGGAATAATATTGGACCTCCAATTTAAACAAATATTACAGTGGACTAAAATCTTTCATGTGAAATGAAGATTTAAGACACTATTGAAGCTGAGCAAAAAACCAAGGGTAAAATTCTATAATAACAATATCTACTTATACAAACAACATCCAAAAGATATTAATTCTTACACTTGGCGACTCCGTTTGGTTAGGAAGGTTAGGTACATGAGACTTGAGAATATCCTTCTTTTGTAGGAAAGATTGAAAATTATGAGATATATTGTCTCCCTAAATCAGAAAGTAAGATTTTAATATATATAGAATATTGTGCTTCCACGGGCAGGAAAGGCTTGGAAGATAGAAAATACATCAACTTTAGATCGAAAAAAATAGATGCAAGTAAATCAGCTAATCATAAATAAACATCACAATATTTGTACTAATCATGTGAAAGGATAGAACTTATTCCCATTACATCAGTATGAATAATCTTGAAACATGTAGAAGCTTGACTACAATGCGAAGGAAATTGTAGAGATTCACATTTACCAAGTTTGTTAGGTGCACAATTGAAAGCTAGATTGGATGAAGAAATATTATTCTGATTGGAATGGGAAATCTTTCTCCTGTTACATGAATCCAATTTTTATGTTATCCGGGAAAAGCCATCTTGTTCTCAACAATGTCTTTGTTATTTGATCCAATAGCATTCCATTAGATAGGAACAAATTTGATAAATATTGATAACTCTCGGATAGAGTATTAGATCGAAAAGATCCATTCGATAATAAACTATTCAAATAAGAATGTTTTGTAAGATGTGCTAGAAAATTATAATTAAAACGTCCTAATTTCTTATACCACAAATGACTATCATGGGTAACAGTAGAACAACTAATGGAAATAGAACGGGGCTGGAAAATGAATGAAAAGGAAAAAGACATCCCACCTAAGGTTATTTGCTATCTCCCATTCTGATACCTTATTGTGGTCACGATTTCATTACAATCAAAATGAATAGCATAATTATCGTCTACTACTTGGCCCACAAAAATTATACTGGTAGATAAATTAGGGTACTGAAATGCATAGCTAAGAGAACTACTAAGATCTCCAACTGCAGTATTAGAAAGAATACTATCATAAACTGTCTAAATGTTGCTCACCATTATACTTTCAAATATTATGTAGGGCTGCTGCACTTCTAGTCATGTATTTGGGAGCCACAAAAGTCAATCTACCACATAGAGATAAGATGCTTGTTCTTACCTTAAGACCAAGGGTAGATAGCACATAAATAATCTTTTTTTGAACTTGCTCAATTGTAATAGTAAAAGAAGGTCTTGTAATATTAGTTGAGTTAGCAGAAGCAGTTGCCACATTGGATTGAACAATGGTATGAAAAGCAAGAGTTGATTGATTTTAGAGTCACACGCAGCACTTTAATAATGTGTTCTTCCTTTTTGCTTATTGTAGAATGTCTTGCTGCGATGTTTTGCAATACCCAAATTCTTTGCAACTATATTACTGTGGTGGGGATTTGAATAGTCCTTTGCCTTGCACTGCATAGGTGACATTGACCATCAAAGAACTAACAAATAACAACATTTTGAATGAGGCCATATTGAAAGGCAAAATGTTCTTCATGCAAGAGTCCTCTTAGAAAAATTCAAGATTGGAACAGGTTGTCTATTGATTGACCCACGCTGAGCATTTTCAAACTCAAGTCTGAGTTTTATCAGAAATTGATCTCATGAACTCTCAAAATGAACCTCTTATAGGGCTGCTAAGACATCATTGAGGACCTTAGATTTTATTAACCTAGAAAAATTGCACCGTAAGTTAAGGAACCCGGAATATTGTTCAATAGATAGACTTCCTTGGTAATAATTTGTATTGTGGGACGCTGATTGAAATTCATGCAAAATTATTTTGATAATAAATCCACCGAAAGTAATCCCACATCTCCTTAGTAGAAAATGAAGGAAGATTGTTAACCATATGTGTCTCAATAGAATTCAGTAGCGAGGAAATAATTTGTGCATCCCTGCTGTCCCATGAACTATGTTCTTTGGAATCAGTCAATGCCTTAGTTGAACCACCACATATCCTGTCAAATTTTTACCCTTAATAAACATCTTGAATTGAAATTCATAATTACGATAATTTTTTCTGTTAAAACAAGCAATGGAATTTTCTCCCAATAATATATTAAAAAAAAGAGGCTAAAATTATTAATAAAAGTAACCCAACCTTGGTTACAGAAAATTGCACCAAAATACTAAAATTAATCCAAGTGGCCTTCAGATACTTGAATTACCCAGGGAGCCAAGAATAGAAGCACCCAAAAAATTTCCTCAGAAAAATTGTTAGTCATTTTTGAAGTAATCAGCCGAACCACCCAAGAAATCAGCAAAGAACAGATCCTTCACCATCTGCACAGTGAGATAAACCCAACAGAAAAGAGCCTTCACTGAATCAAGAGACAAGAACATTCACATAGCAACTGACAGATAATGCTGCAAAGAAGCTTTGCCGTGATGAGTGTGGAGAATTCAGCTGAATCAAAGCAAAAGAAAGGCCAAGAGATGTTGGTTCAATCATGAATAACAGAAGCCCACCTCTTTCCAAGCAGGTGTGTGATTTCTGTCACTTGAGGAGTTTGAATAACAAAGAGAGATTATAAAGAAACACCGAATATGTATCCAAAAAACGTGGAAGATCCCATGATTCCAGGTCACACCACCAAGGCCAAGAGGATCCGAAAACCAAAAGATTCAACCTCAGTAATAAGCAACGATTAATAGGTATGACTCGAATACCACATCGATTTTGTGTTTTGGTTTGAATGCACACCATGGGAGTTTCTTCTCATTTGAATAATCAAATGGCCATCCTTAATTACATCCTACAATTAAGCTATAATCTGTCCAATTTGATAATATCTCCTAAACCAGGAAATAATATATACAGTTGCGTATATGATTATATTTTCAATCAGTGTCATATAACAATAGGGGTCATATTAAGCTGCATTCTCGACATCATTTAGGCTACCAATTTTTACCACCTTTCTCCTTTCTCTAGCAAATGCACATATTATTGTTGTATGAAAGGACGTTGAGCTTGCATATATATGTTTTTTATCCTATATCTTTTTTGTAGACAGGCCCCACCCTGTAACTGAGCCAAATCATCAGTCTCCTGATGCATTTGCATCTTTGCCTGGCTTCGCCCAACTCTATATCATTCTGGTGTTGGATGTTTTCTGTTAGCAAGCTCTAACTGTTCGAATTTGCGCAGTTAGAAAACTGTAAATATTAGTTATGTATTTTTGTTTTCCTTTGAAATTGACTTGCTAGATTCTGTCATCCTTGATTTCTGAGATATTTATTTTTCACACACAATTCATTTGATGCCCATTAGCTAAGAAGCATGGATACTCTCTCATGGCTAAAGTTTCGATGACAACACATCTCAGACATGCTCCGGCAGGTGTCCAATTCTTTTTTATTTTCTTTTAAATTCTAACTTGTTTTGGACACATTATCATTTATAGAATTTTCACCTACTTTTAAGAAGTCCTCAATATTCGCAAGTAGAGAGTAAAATGTGAGATATTTGTTGATATGCATTTAACTCACTCATAAATGTTGGAGAGCTAAAGATTGCATAACTCTCATTAATGAGGTGTAGTTAGAGTGTATTGTCTCCACTGATGATAGTAATGCAAATTGAGAAAATGAAGAAAATAACATAGATGTTGAAACGTACGAGTGACATTGATGAATACATTCTGAAATTTTGATTTATTAATTTATTTTATTAAATTTACTTCCATATCTTGTCATATCTTGAAGTTTTTAAAAAAATTTTAAATTTTGGTAGCCTTTAGAATACCTGTAGAAATTATATTTTCTATTTGTTATTTACTTATTTTATTTTATCATTAGTGAGGAAATTATATTTATTTCCTAATTAATAAAGATGTCACGAACCCGAACCCAAGCAGATCAATTAAATAATTAATATACTTTAAATATTATATCCTCAAAATTTTCAAACTCGGGTGTGACTTCAAACATATAAACTCTATTTTTTTATTCACACAGGACCTTAACAGATAATATAATTGTGATCTGCTTTACCAACTGTCGTAAGGGAATATCCAAATAACAACTCGTCCAATAAGTTTATAATATACAAAGTCATGATCTACCTTTCACCAACTCCAACATCTCACAACATTCCATACAAAATTTATTCGTACCCAATACATGATAAATGATATCAAAATTCAATAATATGACACCAGAGGTGTACAGAGTTACGCTGAAACTCTTCGTGCTACTGTGATGAAGCCAATCCTCTAATCTGAAGGGATAAAACAGAATAATGAGTCTAATGCTCAGCAAGTATCACAATAAACAAAGGAGTCCAAAAATCTGAGGGAATGTCAAATGGATGAAAATCAATTTTATTTCTGAATAAATCTAAATCGCCGATAAAATAAATTCAACCGAAATCCAAGATCCAATTTCAAAATCCAATGGTAGTTTTGTACTCAAATCAAATATCCAAGTCCAAATAAATGTCCAATTTTTGAAAATAGTCATCGTCGGGATGTATATATATAAATATATATAACCAAAATAGGGGTGATCCGAACCAATTCCAAAACCGATGTCGATCCGAGTCCGAGTCTAATGCCCGATCAGCGTGTGATCTGGGGCAGAATCTGATAGCCGGATAATCCAATAGCGTGCGCAGAAACTGAAGCAGCACTGTGACAGATATTCCAAAGGTTCGGATCAAAACATATAATCAAAATCATTGTACGAGACGTACCATGCCCAATTATAGGCAAAATCGACGAATCTCAAATTCAATTCCAAAAATCCATATCCAAATCCAAGTCCAATGCAAAAATACAAATTATGCACTAAATTTGGGTTCTCATTATTTAAAGACTAATTTGAGGAAGGATTACACGTAATCCCGGTAACCTTAGGCAAAATCTATGTACTGTGTACCCATAGATAAGGTTGCTTACTATATTTTGCCACTCGCGGCTTTGGGTGCATTTCTCAAATTTGTCAGATATATTAGGACGTCCGAATATATTCTAAGGTCAAATCAAATCATCCAAATGAGAATGGTCACTACTCCAAGCATTTCCTGCTGGCGGAAAGGGATTTCCAAATAACAAAATAATCTCCTCATCGGGAGCTGGCCAGAATCCAATTTCCAAATCCAAACGTAGTGACCACAACCCGGCACGTGCATATAAAAATGCACGGCCAATGCAATTTTTGTATATATTCTTGTTACACATACTGATATAAATATATATCGAGTCCAACAAATTTTTCGGGCTTTAATAAATTCCTAAAATCAAAAGCCCATATTTAAAACATCCAATTTAGCTAATAAACTACACATGCAAGTCCAAATTAAATAAATCGGACAGATAAAATTTATGCATGTTAGTAAAAATTCCAAACGGTGCCTAAAATATTTCAGGTATTAAATTAGACCAAAGAGTGGTTTACAAATACTTGCCTCAATCTTATATCCCGCAGATCTGACAAAAGGAGGCTTCGAAATACCGAATCGCGCGCCTCACCCCACTGCTGCACAACCTACCCGGCAACCCGAGCTTCCTTTTTCTGCCGCGCAATACAGCAACCTGGCTCTCCTCTCTTTCCTTGCGCAGCACTGCTCCAGCCACGCACGCTTCAGCCGACGCCGGTCACCGACACACCACCGCCGACCGTCGACGACAACCGCAGCTTCACCCCTTCCCAGCACCGAGCTCCCCCTTCACATCCGCATGCATCTCTTCCCTTTCGCCTCCCACAAGCACCCAAGCCCCTTTCTCTCCNAAATGAAAAGTGATAAATTCATAATGTAGATATTAATTAGTATATACAAGAATTTGTTCTAATATTAAATATTATCTTAATTTGTTAAGTTATAGCATTTTTAGTGTCCTACTATAATAGCTTATTGACGATGCTATTAAATAACTCTTTTATATGTGTTCAATTGCATATCTCTTTTCCTGTGAAATTTTTTTGGTAGGAAAATAAGAAATGTACATTTTTGTTACAATTTAATATAAATAGGGTTGTTTATTTATTAGAAAAAATAATAAACTGTAAATTTAGTTAATGTGTCTCTAGTATATTGTATCCTCATTTTGAAAATAATAGCGTGTCAGCATGCAATGCTGTATTGGTGTTCCCTATCAGTATCTATGCTTCTTAGCCTATGAGAATTGGAAATATGAATCTTCTTGTGGAGTGGACGGCAATCTCTCAGATTACAAATATGGGTCCTATATAACACTTGCCTATCAACGGCAAAAAGGCCATGCTGAGTCTGATGTGCCTCATGTATTACTTGTTCTTTGATCTCACGTAAGGGAATTGTTTTATGTCCAGGAAATAGCGGCTGAAATTGCAGGCCTTGAGAAGCAAAGAGATGAACTTGAAGCTCAACTGAAAAAGGTTTTTTATAAACTACTCTATTTGGCTCTTATCAGTCATATCTATTGTAACTGTAGCAGCAATCTGCCTGTGCAGTAAATATGTTCTTCAACATTTCCATTACCTCAACAAATGGTTTGGAAATGCTTCTATACAATGCAGATTTTCAAGGCTGCCTTTAAAATTGTGACTTGTGATTCATATAGGTTGTGTCGGCATTTTTTATTTCACCATTTTAAGTGGCAATTCATGCCACCAGCCACGGTTCCACTAGTCACTATTACACTCATCCTCCTAATCTTTTCAACTGCCACTTAGACTTTGCCAATAAATAACCACGTATCATAAGATAGTGCACCTTAAGGAGCCCGTAAGTAGCTCAATGAAAGAACTAAGATTGACAATATGCAACCACTAATCATGAACTGAATTTCTACTTCGTCTATGGTTTCCTAGACCTCGTGCATTTCCTGTCCCAGCTTTACATCCTCCACTGTTATTGTTTCAAATAGCCGCAGTCACTCAATTTTAGATCTACCACCGGAAATTTTTTGGGACCGGAGGTGTGCAATGACCTATGAGACTGACCTAGATACCCTATTGAGAACTGATTTTAATGTCTGGGGTCTCCTTGGGTGGATGTACTTCAAGACATTCAGTGGACACACTTGGTATTGCAAATTTCTGAGTAATTCAAGTTTTCAATCATCCAGTCATATCATTTGATTCAAAATTTTAATCATTTTGGAAAATTTTTAAATTGAACAGTGTAGATTTTTTTGGGAGGGAGGGTTTACCATTGTGCTAAACCAATTCTTCTATGAAGAATACGTGGGTGCTTTTCTTTCGCTCGAATTTATGAATCACTGTGTGGAAATAGCTGCTGGTTATTCTAAAGAAGTCTTTGAGTTACAATTTGTGCTGTTATCATTTAGATGTACTCAACTATTTCAGTTTATTGTTGTGGCAGTATCCTTAACCTTTTATTCTTTAGCTGATTCTGAAGATGCTTTATTTTTCAGTGGGTTATTTTCTTGTTAATTCATCATTCATTGTGAAAAAACTTCTCTGATTTGGAATGTCCGGTATAGGTGAACATCTCCTTGGCTGCTGCTCATAAACGTCTTCACAATACTAGGGAAGAAAAGGCCCAGTTTGATGAAGCTAATAACCAGATTATGGCACACCTGAAAACCAAGGTCTAGCATTTTTTTCACCTAAATGTCTGGAACATCTGATGGTTTCCACATACTGAAATCCTCTTTTTGCAACTCGTCTGCCTTACAGGAACATGATCTGTCTAGATCCATTGGCTCATGCAGTGTGGAAGCTGATGTTCTTAAAACATGGGTCAATTTTCTCGAAGATACTTGGTCTCTCCAATGCTCTTACATAGAGGAAAAAGAGAAGGGGGTAAAGTATGTATTTGAACTGTTTCTTGTTTGTATGTTGAAGCACATCATGCTAGAGTTCTAGTTGAAGTGACATTTTATTATTATGAATTGTGGTTGAGGGGAACAACAAATTCTGTTCCTATCAGCTTGAATAAGATAGAATGTTGCTTCTCTCTCTCTCACTCTCTCTCTCTCTATCTATCTATTTCCTTCCTGTCATTAATTTTGTTTATCATTTTCAAGTGATGAATTGGAGAGACATGAGGAATATTTTGTGAAGTTGGCCATTGATCTGCTTTCTCATTACAAGGTATTAATTTGGATCTTACAACCAGTTTCATTTGATTTTTGACGCTAGGAGCTTGTTTTTCTTACGTTCTCTCTTCACAAGCTTTAGTTTTTTTCTGCTTTTTCTTTCTTTTTTTACCTGTGATGTGCAGAAAAAGTTAGAGCCTTCTATCAGCCGTATCAGAATCTTTGTGGAAAATCTCAAGACTTTGAATGAGGGGTAATGTAATTGCATCTGCATTTGAACTATCATTTCACATTTTGTCCGTGCTCTTGTTCGTTGCTTTGTGCTGGAGCAGAATTTGCAATTTGCTTCTTTCTGAGACAGGTCAGAGATGGTATCCAAAGGAGAAAATGAGCATAGCAAAATATCAAACCCAAGGAAAAACCTTGAGGAGGAATATCTGGATTACGAGGCAAAGGTATCAGTTCCTTGACTATATGATGTCCCCCCCCCCCCCCCCGGGCGGAAATATCTTGTGATTTATTCTTAGCTAAGAGAAGACACCCTGCAAATCCTTGTAAGATCAGTAAAAATAGATGTATTTTATGAAGAAAATGGTGATTATTTTCTTGCAGATTATAACTACCTTCAGCGTGGTGGACAACATGAAAGAGCAGTTTTATGCTCAACAGGAAAAAATTCCCAGGTTTGGTTTTCCAACTGTTTGGCAACTCGTATATTCTCATTTAGATTACGTTTGTTCCCTGATAATTTATCATGGTTCTGCTCATGCAGGAAAAATGACCCCGAGGTTAGAGAACTGTTTGACAGTATGGAGAAGTTGAGACAAGAGTTTGAATCTATTGAGAGGCCAGCTTTGGGGATGGAATCCCCAACTGGGGTCTCTGAGATGACTGCAATGAGTGAGAAGTCGCGTGAAATTCCTTCTGAAACCTTCACGCATGATGCCGAGCTGCTGAAAGCTGAGAAAGATGATCATCTTGAGTCGGCTGCCGTGACTGTAGAGCAGGTGCTTGACCCCGAATCAGAATTGGCAAAGCTGGAGTCTGAGTTTGGGAAGGTGAGTCAGCAGTACACGACGGAGGAAATAGGCGGTTGGGAGTTCGACGAGCTCGAGAGAGAATTTACATCCCACAACCCTGCTACAAGTACATAGACTTAAACACAACCCTTTGTTCTGAAAAATCTTTGATGCCCCGTATCAAATAAACTGTTTTTTTCTTGTGATTGTCATTATATGCCGGGAATCAACCTCCATTTCCAGTACTCCATTTGTTGTCCTGTAAATTCTCAAATGCCCCTTTTTATTTTTTGATTCCTATGTAACTTGGTTGATGCTACTACCATTATACATAGCATCGTCTGCATACGAGTTGAAAGACCATCCTTGTTGTAGAATCACCATTTCTTTTCATTTATAGCAAAATGGTTCCATGCTAAATAAAGTGGTCCCAGCAGAGGTTAAATTTGTGCTTTGCTTTACTTTTGTCTGATGTTTTGCCCGGCTGCTTTTCACAAATGTCTGATGGACATTGAAATGCTGGCAATTCATTAGCAACCATTTGGGAGGATCACTGCTAATGCTGGCAATGCAGCGGGACCACCGCACCCACAGGTGGATCACCGCCGCCTCCACCCACGGTGGTGGTGATGCTGGTGTTGGTATCGGTGACACTATTCTCAGCCTTTCCTGACTATGCAGGTGAGAAAGAGGATTTTTTTTTTTTTTTTTTTTTTTTTTTTGGTTAATATTCCAAGCATTGGACGGATATTTGAAAATTTGAACTGCCTTGCCTGTCTGGGATCGAATGGGGCTATATCTCTCACGTTGGTTGTACTTGGGACATACGCAAAAAATTGTAGCAAAGCCCAAAAGCTGCCTGCAAACCCGTTGCAGTTTTCCCAGGGATGGCATCATGCTGATGGGGATCAGTGACAACCTGACAGAGACGACTCCTCACGAGACCTGAGAGCCCATCCATCTAGGCTAAATGGGGAAGATTCTGGTTGATTTCTGTTACAGACCGACCTTTTTCCTAAGCAAGCATCCAATCGTATTTGAATTATAAAAGTTCAATTTCAATTCTGTTATTTAACATCGTGTGGGTTTTAAAACTTGATACTAAGTTTTAGTTCCCTGAAATTGAAAAATGATATACAATAACTCTTCCTAATCTTTAGGAAAAAATAGAAACTTACAATTGTAAGGTTAAAAAATCATCTTCTTTTTGATTAGATATGATAAAATCAGACTAGATAAATACGGATTGGATGAAATATTTTTGGTTACTTAGCAATGAATTTATATTTGCATTCATTTTAGGATGCTACAGGAAAATAGTATCAGAGAATTTTAGAAACTTAAAAAATAATAATTGCATACAAAGCATACCATAAAAATAAAAAAAAACA